>JAWZYT010004340.1:65000-125531 GCA_034508575.1 Petrolisthes manimaculis
ACGAAAGGGGAATTGGCCCCACAGCTTAAACGAGTCTTACATTGTGAAATACATTTTTAATTTACTCACCCCACATAATATTCCAGGAACCCGTATTGTTTCTGTTCACTCATCAGAGGCGGCTTGATTTTTCCTTGGTGTGATCGGCCGGGATTCGAGTAGTTAGATTTTGCTTACATATACCCCGTAGGGTAATACTTTAAGGGTTTTGGCGCCCCTTCGGCCCCAGCTACTAGCTTTCAGTTCTTCAATTGTCCCTCTTTTCTTTTCATTTCCTTTCTGCTTGCTGTCACACCTCTCTATCACCTTTTTCTGGCGCTATAGGACCTCGATGTTGCGGCGCCTAATATCCATCAATCAATCAATCAATCTGCTTACATATAGCCTATCTGTAGGTGTTGTGTTACTCAGTTTCCGTTTGTATTTCCTTTACATAAAACTGTATAACTGTTTCTTAAGGGGGTGCTGGAATAGGGGACAGGCTTGCTACCCACCTCAAAAACTTGAAAAAAAAAAAATATATTACAATGGTAAAGAAAAACAAAGCTAATTTAATAAGAAGAAAACAGGAACGTGAAAGTAACCAATTCTGTGAAAATTTACCTTCCATAAGTACGCAACTCTGTCCCAAAATACTTCCCCCCAAAGGAACCAACTGTGAAAAATGACCCAAATACCTCAACTCCTTACACAGCTGGTGGGTGACATAATTCTCTTACAGCATAGACGCCAGGAGTCGAGGCAGTAAGACCCAAATTGGTCATATACACCCCAGGGAGTCGCCAATATAAGGCTTTATCCAGGCAATGTGCGCTCCACCTCTCTCATATGGACTGCATTTTTTTACTGCAGAAATGTAAAGAGTGAATGGATGTTGCTAGATATATGCAATGGCAATATAAAGAATTAAAATGATTATGATACCGGTAATAATTATAATATAAAAGTATTAATGATACAAGAAATTTAGTTATATTAATTATTGATGAAGATGACCATAATGATATTATTATTATAATTATGATATTATTAGTAGTAGTATAATTACAACATTATAATAATAACAGTATTAACAATAACACAGCATTAGTTCATACTAGAGAGACTGAATTTAAACAGAGAGACGCAGGAAGAAATTAGAAAGAAAGACACAAACAAACAGACAGACAATTACACAGATAACAACTCCTTATAAACTTCTTCTCCGGGATTTGCTCAAGTAAGATGTAATCTGTGAAATGGAGGCTGCAAATTGGTCCAGGAAACAGATTACCTCCGCTTAAATTTTTATTCCTTACTTTTTTCTGGCAAAATTTCAAGAAATCAGAGAACTTCAGAAGGCTACTGATTTCCTCCAATCTATGCCAGGAAACACAATATCTCCTTATGAGACTAGGGTATGTGTTTTATAGTTGAGTTTGGAGGGTTGGAAAGACTTCATTATGCCCAAAACAGGAAACTAATTCTTCTCTTACAAGGAAAGTAATTATTTCCACCTCACAACATCCACACAACACTAATCACCAACCCATTCCATTTGTCACTCTACTCTTCCACACCACAACCCAATCGACCACATCAGACCATTCCATCACACCAGACCACACCACACTAGACCACACCAGACCACAAAACACGACTTGACCACACCAGACCACATCACACTCAACACCACCCTACCATTCCATTCCATTCCACACCACCCCTCCACCAGACTATTCCACACCACTCAGCCACACCATAACTTCTCACCTCACGTCACCGCCTAGCAAACTCTCCCAAAAACTATGGAATTAAATCCCTGTGTTTACTTCCTGGTGATAAGGACTCATTCATTAGGTGAAAGTTGGCGATAACAGAGTTCAGACACATAGCCTACATCTAAAGTATATATTTTACATGCCTTCTTCCCCTGTTAGTGACACAGGAATACACTTCCTCCTTCTTATCTCACGTGTACGTTTGAGAGGATATGGTTCAGTCACGATCAAAAGTCCTGAGATAATAAGGCAATAATACGGAGCCCAACAGCAATTTGGTTTTGCATAAATTTCCGAGGCTGTTTCATTCGAAGGTGTTGCATGATTCCTGGGCGTGATTGTACATTTTCTACAATTTCAGTTTAATGTTTATACCCAGGCGTGTGTGTTCAGAAACAATAATAGCCAGGAAGGAACATGTGCGAGAAGAGTCCTGAGCTATGAGTTGTGTACAGTACGTATTCTATATCTTGAGACACACACAAAAATAAACTTGTTACCAGTGTGTCTGCTGCCTCCAGAGGTTGATGTGATCCTTTGGCTCTGTGGTTAAGCTTTCGTCTGCTTTATATCATCCATGCAGGGATATGAAGAAAAATTTTCCTTTAAATTTTTGCACCAGAAGTTGTTTTTCTTTAAGTCTGTGTAAAAGAAACTACAGTAACTAGTTCATAGTAATTCAAGGGCTCATGCTGACTTGTGGTGGCTTCACGCTGTCAAGTTACCTAACAAACTTAAACAATATTCCTTTCCTGTCAAGTATAAATGACGAAAGTTTAGATTCGACGACATTAGACAGTGTCACTAAGAGGGAGAGTGATAGTTGAACCTCCAGAGTCTGTATCTGAATCCTGAATATCTTGGAATAGTTATCAGTTTAGCCACACAACACAACAGTCACCCTTACGAGAGTGTGGATATATATGTTCCTCATTTTATACAAGTGTGCGATACGGTTATTCTATGCAGGTGCGAGATTAGTTTAACTTGTACAGGAGTGAAATAGGTTTGTTTTATGCCGGTGTGAGATAGAGCTGGTGTAAAGCTCAGACGCTCACTCTCGTCTATCAACCTGACACAGTAAATCCTCCCCCCCACTCCCCCTCCCCCCAACCCACCAACCAACACGTCAACATCACCAACAACACTAGAACAATAGCGATGACAAAAACAACAACAACAACACAACACAATACCAACATTAAGAGAAACAAAAACATGATAGTCACCACTGAGAACATTAATATTAATAATATAAACACGGCGATAAATTTAATTAATATTAAATTTAATATAAAACCAACAGTTAAGAATATCCTGGATCCAGTTCCAGCTATTCGAAAATTTAATTATTTGTCATGAGGCCAATTTTCAGTAAATATTTCATAACAATACACACATAAATTTGTGTGTAACCCCGCTAACAGACAAGCGAACAAGAAACTGAGCAGATTGCAACTTCCTTGGCGGAGGTAATAAAGTGAAGCCGTTCGTCCAAACTCTCTCTCTCTCTCTCTCTCTCTCTCTCTCTCTCTCTCTCTCTCTCTCTCTCTCTCTCAGAGGAACACCTACTGTGTCTCACTGTTCTTACCACCTCCAAATAGTTGGAAAGGTTATTAATTTCACCTCTGTCTGTCAGTCAGTCAGTAAACAAAATATTTCAAAAAGTTATGAACCGCTTCCATTACATTTTTGGAATTGATAGGATGTGCCCCAAGGAAAATGTGATTAAAATTAAATGGCGATCGGTAGAGAGCAGGCAGAGGTAGCATATAAGGGCAAACTTTTACTTTAGGCCTAATTGTTAAGAATGAGGGTGAAATATTGGTGACCGTGTCTGTAGACTCTCGTTGTGGGTGAACAAGATACTTGTATATGGGAAGGGGATACTTTCTCATAGATGGAAGTATTCATTCTCCCAACACACTTCTAGTTATCAATGTGTTTCAGAAATCTTACCAACCACTAATAAAAGCTCCTTTTAGGTTTTACTAAATTCTATAATTAGGAAGGAGAATAATGAGAGTCTAAAACAGGCATTAATCACACTGGAACATTTTCTTTCGTCCTCTGGCCAATTGAAGACTTTCTCCTTCCTCCAACCTATTTTCAGAAGATTTATGGCTACTCTAGAATTTACATGGAACAGAACGAGAGATGAGGGACGGACGACTATGGAATAAAGTGGTATAAGTGTGATAGTCCCTTCGTGTGTAATGTTACCCTCCTCTCATGTTTCACTCGGCTTATGTACCTGTTTTCGCCTACATTTAATGAGTGTAAATGAAAAGGGTGGAATGAGTGTGGCAATGGGAGTGGTAGTGGTGGTAGTGGTGGAATGTGGTAGTGGTGGTGGTGCTGTAATAACTAACTAACTAACTAACTAACTAACTAACTAACTAATTAACTAACTAACTAACCAACCAGGAATATATGTGTCCAGTTGTAATCTTAATGTTGTTGTTGTTGTTGTTGCTGTTCCTAATGTCCACTAGCCTCCTCTTCCTCCTGCCATATCCCTTTCCCCTCCCTCCCTTCCCTTATCTCCCTCCCTTCCTCCTCCCTAGACACCGGTATATCTCCACCCTCACACACTCGCCAACACTTACCTCGTGTCATTTGCATCGTGTTATTGGCATACACACACATTCACCTTGTTGTTGTTGTTTTCCCTGGGTGCATCCGTGTTTACATTTGTTTTTTTAATCTTAATCTAAATTAATATGACAATTTATACACCTGAATGTTTAATATCTCAAGACTTGGTTAATATTAGCTAGTAGTTAATTATATTGGGTATTGTATGGGACTACATTATTCACACAAACACACACACACACACACACAGGTAAGAGCACGTACAGTAGGGTATACAGTTGCAGTGCAGTTGATGACTTTCCTGCATTACATCGTCAGCAAATTAGTCTAAGGTTTGGACTGAGTAACCTGAGTCTTGAAGGTATAATATATTGACTAGTAGCTGTTTGGTCCTAGAATTCGTCGTGGTCATCCTCCTCCTCATCATCATCATCCTCACCATCCTTCTCCTATTTCTCCTTTTCTTCTCCATCCTCCTCATCCTCGTCCTCCTCATCCCCATCCTTCTCCTTTTCTCCTCCATTCTCCTCCTCATCATCATCATCCTCACCATCCTTCTCCTATTTCTCCTCTCCTCCATCCTCATCATCCATCCTCCTCATCATCATCCTCACTATCCTTCTCTTATTTCTCCTCCTCCTGCTCCTCAATATCATCATCATTATCACCACCCTCTTCCTCATCATTATCATCATCATCAGGAAGCAAGAGGTGGGAATCATAAGAAGACATATTGTTGCTTCAGTATACAGGATTATAATTATTTAATGTTAGATCATTGTAGTGTATTAATTCACCAACGATCAGCTACAACTCACTATTGTGGCGGTGTGATAATTAAACTGTGAGAGAGAGAGAGAGAGTGTGTGTGTGTGTGTGTGTGTGTGTGTGAGAGAGAGAGAGAGAGAGAGAGAGAGAGAGAGAGAGAGAGTGAGAGAGAGAGAGTGTGAGTGAATGGGTGAGTGTGTGTTAGTTTAGTAATTATACCTCTTCTTCCGTTATTGATTCCTCGCCTATTAAAGCCTCATTCATCATTACCATAATTACTTTATTACCTTAATCACTTCTCGACTATATAGGCTACTTAGTAAGGGTCCAGACTCGAGCCTTTTGATTGTCAGTAAGTGCTGTTTTTATTATTATTATCTGACTAACTCCAGACGGTATTATTACGACAGAAGAAAACTATGGTCATTAAGGGGGTGCGGGAGTAGGGGACAGGCTTGGGGGGGGGGTGCAGGAATAAGGGGACTGGCTTGGGTTGGGTAGAAAGCCTGTCCCCTATTCCTGCACCCTCCCCTCAAGCCTGTACCCCTACTCCCGCACCTCCTAATAAGCCTGTCCCTCTAATCCCACACCCCCAAACCCCCCCCCAAGCCTATCCCCCTATTCCTGTACCCCCTTAATTAATGGTTAAAGGGGTAATATGTTGTTGTTGAATTGGAGGACTACTGTTTACTACAAATTATACAACTAAACAAATCCTCTCCTCGTATTCTAAAGTGATAATCTGTTTCCTGGAAGAGTTTGTAGGATTTAGTAGCTCATTGTTAGATTTCCACTCAATTCACATCAATCAGTCCTTTACTTTTATAGAGGTGTATTATTATTATTAATCACTTGTATCCTAATTAACCTCTGATATTTTAATTAACCAAACAATTCAAATTCCTATGAAGTAGTTAGTACAATTTAGAATAATTGTAAATATAATATATAATTAAGTGGCTGTTGGAGGCTATTGATTCCTCCAGGCTTAGCTAAGAAACTTGTGGCCCAGTTTGTGGGAATCAGAAGCTTTCAATTCCAAACCAATGCGAAATACTGGTGAATGATTGACACACCTCCTAGAATGATAATATAATGTTGCATAAATATGAATCAAATATGAGAGAGAGAGAGAGAGAGAGAGAGAGAGAGAGAGAGAGAGAGAGAGAGAGTTAAGGTAGCAGTGATGATGTGAGCGAATTGGCATCGACTGATTACACTAACTTGTGCCAATGAAAATAAATAAGATAAAAACAATAATAATAATAATAATAATAATACAAAAAAAAAACTGATTGATCAATAGGTATAAACATGTATCAATAAATAATATATATAATACTGATGCTAAGTGTGTGTTTATTGGTATAATTTGAGGGAATAATAATAGTCTAACCACCTGGTAACATTATCGTGGCTCCTCGGACAGACCCAAACCATTGACCATTATATAAACACTTAAAAAAGTAAACACACACTAGAAAAATAAAGCACTCGGACAAAGCAAGGCAAAAAAAACACTTAACAAACCAAACACGATACTTATCAAGCTCAGCAAAACACTTGACCAACAAACAAAAATAAAAAACAATTGAACACACGATAAAAACACACACACACACACACAAATTCGTACTGACTAAAATTGTTGAGAACATGCACGCCTAATCAATTAATTAGTATTATAATTTGACCTACATGTGATACAAACACTTTGAAGGTTAATAAAGATTGGCGTGAAGAGAAATATGCATGCTGTGTGTGTGTGTGTGTGTGTGTGTGTGTGTGTGTGTGTGTGTGTGCTCACGTGCTCCGAGGCGTCGTCTGGACCACAGCCAAACATTTATCACAACAAAGATATAGCGAGTCTCTTTTCCCAACCCTCCAGACGAGTTTTAAAGGGATCAAGGGTCTAAAAATACACTCATGAACAGAATTACGCTCGTATCTGCTTTTGTTTTGTTTATTTTCACTCACCAGACGAGTTATATAAAGGATCAAGGGTCTATTTATACACTCGTACACAGAATTTCACTCGTTTTTCCCCACCCTACATACGAGTTTTAAGAAGATTAATTATTAGGGTCTAAAAATACACTCGTACACAGAATATCTCTCTTGCTTCTACTACATTTATTTTCTCTACACAATGACCTTGAAAATGAATCTGTCAGGGGACTCCAAATTAACAGATATTAATGACATCTCGTGGGTAATCATCCTAGCTCTGTGTCTGTTTATTTGGAGTTCCCGAATTGATATCCTTTGGTGGGAAGAGTAGTTAGTACAGTCACGGTCAAAAGTCCAGCAACAGGTGAATGAAAGTTAGCCATCCGAGTGAAAACAGGTGAATGAAAGTTAACCATCCGAGTGAAAACAGGTGAATGAAAGTTAACCATCCGAGTGAAAACAGGTGAATGAAAGTTAGCCATCCGAGTTAATCTTATGAACCAATATTAAAAGACCAACAACTAGGTTTTCGCATTATTTTTTTTCTATATTTTTTTTATCGGAAGGTGTTGAAGGACTATTGGGGTAAATGTAACTATGAACAAAATATCGTCTTGACACCATCTTAGTGAAGGGGATACTCTCTTGTAGGCTACTTGAATTGGAGGGTTATTCATTCCTCCACACTGTGCCACGCAACAGATCCCATATTAGTGATACTGAGGTCGTCTGTTTCCTGGCATAAATTGGAGGAATCAAAAGTCCCCCCTCTAAGTAAGGTAGCTGCTTGTGATCTTGTAGGGGATAACGTTAGGTCACTGTTTCCTCCAGACTTTACTACGAAACAACAACTTTAAGGGATACAACCTTTTGTGTTCAGTTTGGAGTCAATGTAGGCCTCCAAACTCATCTATAAAACACATCCCCTGTATAATTCCATATGGAGGAGTTTTGTTTCCTGGCATAGTTTGGAGGAATTAGTAGCCTTCCGATTTCCCATAATAGTTTACTCCCCTTAAATTGGATGGTGTTTCGTGGTCAGGTTTGGAGGACATAGTAACCACCAATATCTTGACTATTACAATGTTTTTAGAGGGGGCCTTGAAGTAACAGGAAACTTGGAGGTAAATAATCCCTTTAAATATTACCACGAAACACCAGCTGTATATATGGAGCTTGTTTTGTGGAATAAACAGGAGGGATCAGAAGCCTCCAATTCTCGTAAGCAGTCCAAGGATTATTTGATGGAGTTATGATGTTGTTGGTGAATTGAATGGCGACTGATTACTCCAATCATGTTCTAAGATATGGATGGCCTCAGTGCAATCTGTTTATATAAGTTGTTGGTTTATTGAGAGGGTAAAGGAATTAACATCGGTGGTAGATTGGTGGGTTTGATGATAGTGGTGGTGGTGGTAGTGGTGGTGGTGGTGGTGGAAGGAACAGGTGGTATTAGTCTGAGTAAAATATTCATAAATATGTAATTGCCCAACTTCAAGAGGGAAAGGAAATAGATGGATGTGTGAGTTGCATAATCTCCCAGCTTTTTATAACGATCTCGAGGGCTAATCTAATGTGTGTGGATATTGGAACACTATTGATTCATCCGAACTGTGCTACAAAACTGATTTTTTTCTCACAATATGAAGCACTATTACGTTTCGTGGTATAGTGGTATAGTTTAGAGAAATCAATAGCTTGCATAAACGCCCACAACACACGATACTTTAAATTATCCTTTAATGAGTCTAATAAATACATACATAAATTTTTGTTAGTGACAGAAGAGATATGGAGGGACGATGTGTAAACCTAAAACCTTTGATGATTATTTACTCTTGTCTCATGATAGCGTTCTCACCACAGGCGTCAACTTCATAAATAAGGTAAAGTATAAATTCATTCATGATTCCACGATTTCATTTAGGATTTTCAAGGTAATATGACTCACACCTGTCGTTTATCTATTTCAAAGCTTAAATGAGTCAGTATATATTTAGTCAGTATTTTTTCCGATAATATGGTATAAAATGGTACTAATTAAAAATGTATGCTGCTTTGAACAACCAATTAGTTCCCTGACAGAACCGAGATCCCCATGACTGGCATAGTTGATGATGTAAGTGATGCCATGATGATTAGTTCATGTGGGTTCCTTTCAGAGTTCGTTTATGTAAAAGAGTTTGTCTGCATAATCTCCATAGTGTACTTTTATGTAAGACTGTACGGTAAGATGAAACAAGATAAAGTTTTAAAAAGTAAAAATAGAGTTACTATATTGTTCAGCTGACCTGAGTGTTGTGATGTGTTGTGGTGGTATAGCGTGGCGTGGCGTGGCGTGGCGTGGTGAGGCAGGTATGGGGGGCGGCGAGCCACCCTCCGCCTCCTCTGACAAACTGTTACTAGGTGAGAGGAGGAGGCTGCACGCACCAGGGGCTCTCTCTTTCTCTCTCTCTCTCTCTCTCTCTCTCTCTCTCTCTCTCTCTCTCTCTGTGTGTGTGTGTGTGTGTGTGCGTGAGTGCGTGCGTGCGTGTGTGTGTACACAAACGCTGTCGGTCACCAAGGAGACAGACATGTGTGGAAGTTCATGAAGAGACGTCAAAAATATTTACACCATCAATACATCTAACCTCACACAACAAAACTGAGGGGATGAACAGATGTCCGCTATGTGGAGGCTAATGATTTCTCCAAACTATGTTGTGGCTGAAATAAATACCTAATGATTCCTTCAAACTATGCAAGAAAATATAATACTAGAGATTCGTAAAAACTATGCAACACACACACACACACACACACACACACACACACACACACACACACACACACAAATACACACACACACACACACACACACACACACACACACACACACACACACACACACAAACACACACACAAGAAAATCGCAGTATACGATTAACGAACCATGTTTTATAGCAAGAGTCTGGAGAAATCAGTGTAGTACTAAAATTAAAAGAAAAGAAAAGAAAAAAAAGTGTTTCCCTAACCCTATCATCAGGTGGTTGGTTGGTTTAGGCCGTTAAAGTGGCTGGTATCGTGTTTGTGGGTGACTGACTGCACACGATTTGGAACCTTCCCAAACACAAACACCACCACCACCACCACCACCACCACTAGACACGAGGCGCTATGGACGTGTTGGTGGTGGCTGGCTGCAACAGGTGTGTGTGTGTGTGTGTGTGGGAAGGGATGAAGAGGTGAGGGGGTGGTTTATTTGTGATATGTGTGTGTGTGTGTGTGTGTGTAGGAAGGGATGAGGAGGTGAGGAGTTGTGTGAATGGTGTGTGTGTGAGGGGGTGGTTTATTTGTGATATGTGTGTGTGTGTGTGTGTGTGTAGGAAGGGATGAGGAGGTGAGGAGTTGTGTGAATGGTGTGTGTGTGAGGGGGTGGTTTATTTGTGATATGTGTGTGTGTGTGTGTAGGAAGGGATGAGGAGGTGAGGAGTTGTGTGAATGGTGTGTTGGTTAGGGGGTGGTTTATATGTGAGTGTGTGTGTTTGTGTTTGTTTACATTCCCTACGTTGTTACTTGTGGTGATACACATGGCTGAAGGACCGGACGAAAGACATAACGTAACAGAACGTTTAATATTTAGGAAACTAGTGCAGTCGTCAGTCACCACACCACCAAATTATAATATCAGGATAAATTACTCTTGCCTTCCACCACACGTTAACAACAAACACCTTTAAGGGGGCAATGCACTTTTGATTTATTGGAGTGTCTTGATTCCTCCAAAGTACGTCAGGAAACAGAACCAGTGAATGAATATAATGGTGCTCTGTTGCCTGAAATAGTTTAGAGGAATTATTTGCTCCAGATTTATCACCCAACAAAATTGTACTATATAGCCTATACCCCTTAATTAACAACCACTCACTCACTCACCCTCACTTGTCGTAAAACTCTTCCTTCCTTCCTTCCTTCCTTCCTTCCTTCCATCACAGGTGTCCAGTCACTGATAATAGTTAAAGCTCGACACATATTCACTGCCATTCACACACACCCAATAACCAGAAATGTTTTATCAGTGTCAGTCTGGTTTTCCTTTTCACACACACACACACACACACACACACACACACACACACACACACACACACACACACACACACACAGAAGCTCTACCTCTGCTTGTTGATTTACAGTTGTGTGCAAAAATTCCTTGTCGTTGTATGTTTGTCTGTTCGTTCGTTACTCGGAAGTAAGATGGCAACGGAGAGTAACATAAAGAAATAGCATAGTTAACTCTGGAACGACTGGGTTTCCTCTGTTCGATTTTGAAATGTATTGTTTTGATTTAAATGTACCGGTAATGGAATATTGTGTTGCGGTGAAGTGTAATGGAATAGTGTGTTGTGAAGTGTAATGGAATAGTGTGTTGTGAAGTGTAATGTAATATTGTCTTGTGGTGAAGTGTAATGAAATAGTGTGTTGTGGTGAAGTATGTTTTCTTGGTGTTGTGAAGTGTAATGTAATAGTGTGTTGTGGTGAAGTGTAATGTAATAGTGTGTTGTGGTGAAGTGTAATGTAATAGTGTGTTGTGGTGAAGTGTAATGTAATAGTGTGTTGTGGTGAAGTGTAATGTAATAGTGTGTTGTGGTGAAGTGTAATGTAATAGTGTGTTGTGGTGAAGTGTAATGTAATAGTGTGTTGTGGTGAAGTGTAATGTAATAGTGTGTTGTGATGAAGTGTAATGAAATAGTGTGTTGTGGTGAAGTATGTTTTCTTGGTGTTGTGAAGTGTAATGTAATAGTGTGTTGTGGTGAAGTGTAATGTAATAGTGTGTTGTCTTGGTGTGGTGAAGTGTAATGTAATAGTGTGTTGTCTTGGTGTATAGTGTGTTGTGTTGGTGTATAATGGTGTAGTGTTGTCATTTAATCCTTGTGGTGGTAAGGACAGATTGGGTGTTGTGGTCCAGGTCACGACAGACAAACACCACCAACACAACAACATCTCCAAAATCCTAAAATTCCCAGTCACTCGGGATTCCTACGTGTGTGTGTGTGTGTGTGTGTGTGAGAGAGAGAGAGAGAGAGAGAGAGAGAGAGAGAGAGAGAGAGAGAGAGAGAGAGAGAGAGAGAGAGAGAGTGAGGGAGGGAGGGAGGTGTGTGTGTGTGAGAGAGAGACTGAGATAGAACTGTGAAGACATTTGAAATAAGATATGGGGAGCTATATTGTTTTCGGCGAATTGGAGCCTACTGATTTCTCCAACAGTAAACAGGAAACAGGAAACTTTACCCTAGCATATGCTGCCTTTTAATGCTTACTTTCAGTTCTGCAGTATGACACGGGCACTTGCTTCCTGTGACAGCATTTTCGACAACATGTTACAGGAAATAATATAACACAGCGTCCTATGTTCAACAACAACAGGCGACCGTTGACGCGGGAATAATATGAGAGCGTGAGAGGAGCGGAACACAAAAAATTGACGAGATTAACCGTGTGATTACCCGTACATGCGAGATATTCCATAATGGTGACTGATCTTGTTAATTAATATACTTGTACCAAGTGAATTAAAGTGTTTTCCGTCTGCTTTCTTCATGTAAGTGGAGCCATAACTTTAAAAACAAAGATTCGTTCACACAGATCCCCAGCTGAACAGGTAAAAAAAATATATATAAATATCAAATCAATGTTTCAATGTTCTTATGTAATTATGAAATTCAGTATGAATAGTACATAACATTTTATGATATACATTAATATATATATATACCGTATATAATTATACAGTAAGACGAAATGCTATACGGTACCTATTGTAATGCAGTGCACTCAATATAGTCTTTCAGCGACGGTTTCCCTGTCGCAGTAAGTACGTAACAGTTTTCGATAATATCTGTAGACAGCTTGTCGTCTGAAATTCTCGTTTCCTGTGACATGACGTCGAACATTGTGTCGCAAGACACAATGTTGCAGGAAAAAATTATACACCATTAAGTCAATCATCAACCGAGTAGGACCATGAAGAATCCCTCAACCACACCATGACTTCTGTTCTACACACCTGTCACAATCACTACATCTCTGTTCTACACACCTGTCACAACACAGGCACCACATCACCACCACTGTTCTACACACCTGTCACAACACAAGCATCCCACCACCACCACAGGTGTTCTACACCTGTCACAACACAAGCATCCCACCACCACTTCTGTTCTATACACCTGTCACAACATGAACACACCACCATCACCACCACTGTTCCACACACCTGTCACAACATGAACACACCACCAACACCACCACCACCACCACCACCACCATCATCATTTTCCAACATATCCGAGATAAAAGAGGAAACATTTATTTGTGAACTTGTAGGTGACTAATTGGGCCGCGGATAAAAGATAGTGTTGTGAATCAATACTAATTGTTGTTCTATTGTTGGCACTGACATAAAGAAATATTTTTAGCAAATAGAAAAATGGTTCACTGCCGAATGTGTTTTTGGTCGTAGTTAACAAGTGGATAAGAGGCAGTGGTTGTTCCTTTATTTATATTTATTATGACACTTGGTGTAATTAGACTATATTCAAGTCCCACACTTTAATTAAGGAGGGATAATTTTTCCTGTAGGGTGAATTGGAGAGCTATAGAATCCTCCAATCTATGTCAGAAAACCGATTACTTCACTATTCAATTCGAGTGTGGGATTTGGTTTATAGCAAAATGTTAAACGAATCATGCAGTGTCTTTCCAATTCGACCAAAACATCTATTATGATCCCTTTAACTAAGCAATAATGATTCAGTTCGTATTTTGGACTGCTGGGAAGATATTGATTGTATTTAATTAATTTTACGTTACAACACTATAGACATAATAGGCTTCATGGCGTCACAATTTACTTTATTAAATTAAGAGGGTGGTACAGTGTTGGTGGTAGGCTAAATCTGGAGCAACTGATTCCTCCAAACTATTTCAAGCAACAGGACACCACTATATTTTATCAATCTGGTCCTTCATATACAAGTAACCGGGCAGGCAAAATAAAGTGATGAGAAGGTTTTGTCTCAATACCATATATACCGGGGTTTCCATGGTAAAAAGCGAAGATGTTTTATGACGCTTGGTGGCCAGGTGATTAATGTCTTTCTTCTATTGGAAAGTTAAGGGGGAAGTTCAGTGTTGGTAAATCTGAGGCAACTGAATCCTCCAAACTATTCCAAGCAACAGAACACCATTATATTGGTTCATGTGGTCCTGTTTCCTGGCATACTTTGGAGGAATCATGTCACTCCTACTCTCCCCTTAAGTCATCTCGTCCTGTAGGTACAGTATATAATAATATGAAGAGGTCAATGCACTGCCCCTCGCCCACCTGCCTTCCAAGATGAGTCTGTTGTTTCGTGGCAACATATTAGGCAATTTAATATGTTCTCGAAATGGCTTATAAATATTCTTGAACTTCATTTAATAACACGTGAAAATTGGACCCCAAACGCTGATACGTCGATTCCTTTTTCGTAATGATCGTAGGACGTGACTATAACCTATAATGTGCCAACTTGTGGACATGAAGTAGATGGATTTGAATTAAGTTCATTGGGTTTGTAAGAAATTGTTTCTCCTATTATATTCATTATCTACAGTACCGGTATGTCATCAACAATGGATAATTTGTAAGTGAAATTGTTACATCAATAACGCACATCTGAAATATATCATTTTTCACATCGAAACAAATGAACTACACATTATGTTTTGAGGCAAAAAGATGAATAAAAAATAAATATAATAATAAGAACTACGACTATTCTCTTTCATTTGCCATTGATATCTGTTCTAGTTTTTGTCATTCTGATTTTTTTTTTTTCAATAGTTAGCTGTCCTGTGTATATTTGCACTATTTTGTCTCCAGTGAATTACCTGTCCAGTGCTAATATAACATAAGAAAGTGATCATTTTGACTCTTCTAATCCACCATCATAAGAGCCAAAGTCAGAATATTATTGATTCCCTAGATAGTGATTCTTTGATGCACCGAATTGGAACTCCTACCCGGCCGGCCTAGATCTACACATTTCAATACCCGACATAATATTATTGACTCATTACTGCCATTCACTAAGGTTCAAAGTTCCCTCGTCTTCCACTCCAAAACAACTTCATGCTGGTCCCTGGGTCACACTGCAATATTTACACTTTTTTTTTTTTTAATTTATTATTGCGTTTTATCTATTTATTTATATTTATTTTACTTATTGTTTTTGTTTATTTTTGTTATAAGGCAACAGCAATGGGAAAGTTACCCATTCTTGATAGTGCATGAACAATTTTAAAAATAAGTAAACCACTTAATCCATACTTAAATAATGTCGACACACAGATTTCTTTCTACTTTGAGGGGGAATTCTCTCTTTGGTCAGCAGGTGGTTATTTTTTTGTCCCAGCCACTTGAACCGAAATCAGTCCAGACCTTTAAGGAGATTATTCTTTTTTGGTACTTTGGAGTGCCATGATTCCTCCAAAGTATGCCAGGAAACAGGAGCAGAATAGCAAAAGTAATGGTGTTCTGTTGCTTGGAGTAGTTTGGAGGATTCAGTTGCTCCAGATTTACCAACACAAAATTTCCCCCTAAATTACCCTCTATTCTTTTAAGTTCTTTAATTACCTTTAGTACAATCCCCAACTCTCTGAGGAACGTTACCGCTAAAGACCATGAAATAATTTGATACTTGGTGGGAAATTAATAAGATATAAATATAGGTAAACAAACCCCACATAGTATGCTTTAAAAATGCTTCCCTTTAAGTAACAACATTTTCTATCACTGTAGAACACAGAAAACTTGTATCTGGAGGGGAACTATACTGACTTCCAAGTTCCAGAGTGTGACCATTATTATAGCACCTCTTCCTAAGGATAATGATAATACCTCTTTCTGTTATATACACACCATGTTATATCCGACTTTGCATTTCACCAACTAATATTAAGGACCCTTGTAATGTAGTCAGAAAATTGGAGGTTAGTGAATGATTCAGACATTGCCACAAAACACCACCTACATTGAAGGAGCTTGTTTTACGGCATAGTCAGGAGGAATCAAAAGCCACCAGGTGTCATGCACAGTTATAGGGTCCCTGAATATTGCACTGATTGATTGATTGATACTCGTTGGTCATATAGCGCCAGAAAAAAGTGATAGAAAGGTGAAACAGCATGCAGGAAGGAAATAGAAAGAAAAGAGGGTCAGTAAACGAATTTAAAGCTAGTGGCTGGGGCCGAAGGGGCGCCAAAACCCTTCAGTACTCTATCTAAGCCTTACTATGGTTTGGTAAAATAGCCAGGGAGATGACACGGGATATTCTATACTTGCCAAGAATATATGGTAATAATTGACTTTGTTTCCGTTTGTCCTTAATTACATACATTTTAAGCCCCATATATATAACATAACTGAAGTAAAATAGAGGCAATGGTGTTTTTCCTGTGTGTGTGTGTGTGTGTGTGTGTGTGTGTGTTTTGATTTACCAGTCTTTGGGTTCGTTTCCTTAAATGTTGTGCCTGTGAAGATTTTTTTTTTCTCTCTTTTTACAGTGTGTTGGTCAGGAGTTAACCTCATAATTATGAAGGAAGGAAATTTTATGGCCTTTATCTCAGTATAGGAAAATGTTGATGATAAAATGTTTCTGTAATCGTTGTGTATTGAATAAGTTTTCATTCGTACAGTCACGAGCACTAATAGATAGATAGATAGATAGATAGAAAGAGATATATAGATTGATAGAAAGATGGATAGATAGATAGATAGATAGATGGATAGAACGTGTGAGAGAGAGATAGATAGGGATAGATAGATAGATATATGGAGAGGGAGAAAGAGATAGATAGATAGATGCACAATAAGATATCCCTTTTTCTGTGGGAAATAATTTGGCCTGTTCCAAGCTACAACCAAAGCTGTATACTTATTACTGCTCGTGACTGTACATTGCCTAGACGTATTTCAACCTCAGTAAAGGAATGCCCATAGCAGACCCAATAAATGGATTAGTGATTAGATAAAGTTGTTCTTGTCACTGCTGTACTTTATGTAATGACAATAATCCGTGGAAAAGGCAAGAAGAGAGAGAGAGAGAGAGAAGGGGGGGGAGAGGGAGAAATAGGTGAAGGGATGGATATAATGGGATTGTGGAAGCTTTATGTGACAGTGAAAGAGAGAGAGAGAGAGAGAGTGTGTGTGTGTGTGTGTGTGTGTGTGTGTGGGGTGAAGTTTGGAAAAGTAGGGAGTGGAGAGGGAGGGAAGGATGGTGTGTGTGTGTGTTGAAGTTTGGAAAAGTAGGGAGTAGAGAGAGGGAGGGAGGGGGTACAGGAGGGAGAGAGGGAGGGAGTGTGAGTGTGTGTGTGTGTGTGTGTGTGTGTGGATGCCAGCAGAGGTCTCAAATTACACGACATTAAAATAGCTTCCCTTCTCCATAAATTTCTCCCCCAATTGTGTAGTGTTGGAAAATCCGAAGAAGCAAATGATTCCTACAAACTATACCAAGCAACAGGATACCAATATATTCTGTTAATCTGGTCCTGTTTCCTGACGTACTTTGGAGGAATTATGAGGCTCTACCTAATGTATGTGTGTTCCAAAAGTCATGAAGGGAGGGATGAGTTTTGTGGAGGGTATGATAATATTATGAGTGACTTGAGTAATTGTGTACAAGAATTGGAGAAGGGAGAAAGGGAAGGAATTAAGAAAAGAGGAAGAGGAATGGAGAGGTGTAAAGATGATGGGAGAAAGAGAGAGAGAGAGAGAGAGAGAGAGAGAGAGAGAGAGAGAGAGAGAGAGAGAGAGAGAGAGAGAGAGAGAGAGAGATGAGGAAAAGGGAAGGAAATGAAGAAGTAACTGGAACTGTTGATGAAAGTGAGGAAAATGAAGAAAAGAAGGTGAAAGGTAAGAAGAGAGGGAGGAAAATGGAGTGAAGAAGATGGGAGAGATGGAAAGAGGAAAACAGGGAGGTAAAAAAGAGAAAAGAGAGGGAGGAAGAATAGGATAGAGAGAAGGAGAGAATGAAAGAGAGAGGAAGAAGAGGCAGGGAGGAAAATGGAGTGGCAGGAGATGGGAGAGATAAAAAGAGGAAAGGAGGGAGATAAAAAAAAGAAAAGAGAGGGAGGAAGAGTAAGATAGAGAGAGAGAAGGAGGGAGGAAGGAAATGCAGTGGCAGGAGATGGGAGAGATAAAAAAAGGAAAGGAGGGAGATAAAATAGAGAAAAGAGAGGGAGGAAGAGTAGGATAGAGAGAGGGAGAGAAAGAAAGAGGGAGGAAGGAGAGGGAGAGAGAGAGATCAATGAGTGTGCCTGGCGCCAGAGAGTCGTCGGGGGGAGGGGGGGGGAAGGAAGAGGAAGGAAGGAGGGGGGGAAGAAGAGAGAGGGAGGAAAGGGGGAAGAGGATGAAAGCAAGAAAATGGTAAGAGAGAAGGAGTAGTATGGAGGGATAGGGAAAGGGTGAGGAAAAAGAGAATGGGATAGAGGTAGATAAGGGAGAGGTAGAGAATGGAGGGGGTAATAAGAGTGAGGGAGAGAATTAAAAGAGTTGAAAGACGACAATTGAACTTAACTTTCTCTATTCTTACTACCACCCATTCCTCTCTCTCTCTCTCTCTCTCTCTCTCTCTCTCTCTCTCTCTCTGTGTGTGTGTGTGTGTGGCGACAAGACCAAGAGGGAGGGATGGAAAGAGGAAAGAAGGGAGGGAGTTTACGAGGGAAGAATTGAGAGCTCCTTCTACAATTGAGATATAGAATGAGAGAACGAAGGAAGATGGGATGAAATAGGGAAAGGGTGAAAAGGAGCGATGGTAGCAGAGAGGGAAGAAGAGAAAACAAGAGGAATGGAATAATCAAGCAGAAGAAATGTAAAGAGCATGAGAGAGTGTGAGGGATGAACGGAAGGAGAGAGAGAATAATACAAGAAGAAGGAAGGGAGAGAGTGTGGGTGGCAGCAAAAGAGAGAGAGAGAGAGAGAGAGAGAGAGAGAGAGAGAGAGAGAGAGAGAGGCGCCACGAGATGATAAATAAGGAGTAGAAGAGAAAGCACGAAGAAAGATGAAGGCGGAGGAAGGAAGGAAGAGGAGGAATGTATGAGGGAGTATGAGGGAGTGATGGTGTAAGGTGGGTGGGTGGCGCCAAAAGGAAGGCAGGGAGGGAGGAGTAAAAAGCAAGGGAGGGAGTGAGGGAGGGGAGGGGGGGGTGGCGCCAGGAGGAAGAAAGAGCATGGAGAGAGTGAGGGAGAGAGAGAGGAGGAGGAGTAAGGGGGGTGGCGCCAAGGGAAGGAATGCGAGTGTTGTAGGAGAGAGAGAGAGAGAGAGAGAGAGAGAGAGAGAGAGAGAGAGAGAGAGAGAGAGAGAATGGGAGGACATATAAACAGACGGATAGACAGGTAAGACAAACAGACAGATACACCGACACACAAACACACACACACAAACACACACACACACACAGAGAGAGAGAGAGAGAGAGAGAGAGAGAGAGAGAGAGAGAGAGAGAATGACGGGGGCGGGTTCTCAGACAAATGGACAAATGGGTAGAGTGAACACGGCCGCCTCTGAATCGCACACCACGATTTTTCTTGGCCAATTTTAGATGTTGATGGAAGGAGAACTCAACCCCTTATTCCATTCAGGACGGAGAAGGCGAGGCTGAGACGAGGGACATGTGGGAGGAGGAGTATCGAGTTAGGATAGTGGAGGGAGGGTGGAGTAGTTACGATAGTGGAGTGGAGGGAGGGAGGGTGGAGTATTTAGGAAGTGGAGGGAAGGGAAGGAGTGAGGGAAGAGGAACGAGAAAGTTGAGGGACAGAGTAAGGAAGGGAAGAATAACATAAACAAGGGAGTTATGGGAATGAATGACAAAGGTAAACACAACTCAAGGCTACATAGAGGGACAATATAAATACAAGGTTCAATATTTCACAGCAGTTTATTGAATCCCCTACTTCCTCCCTCCCACGCCTCCTGCATTTTTATTATTTTATTTTTTTATTTATTGTGTGTGTGTTATTTTTTTTCCCATACCAGCCTTTTGACCCACATGTAGTTTTTCGTTGTAGTTTGTTGTTGTCCATTTCTCTTGCATAGGTTAACTGTTTTCTGCCACTCCCCCATGCTTGTCTTCGTACCAAATAATTCCTCTGGGCTTAGTGATAGTTCTCATTGTAGTAGTAGCCTAGTAGTACAGTAGTTGGTATATGTTTGGTTCCTTCTACAACAACACAGAAATTATGTTGTAAAAAAGATCTGAAGTTTCGGAATGAGACCAAAATAAATAAAGATAATAATAATAATAATACCTTCATGGGTCCACTAAAGTAACTCAGAGGAAACTACCTTACATTTTATTTTATTTTTATTCAAGGTTTACAGCAAAGCAAGAGAGGCGACTTGAGTGGGACCTTTGTCGACGACGTTACACTCGTTGACCTAAATTTGGAACAGTGAAACGTCGTCATTAAAGGTTCTTCTTCATACGTTGTTGTTCTTTACTAACATTTCGACTTGTACAGAAGTCACCCTGGTGAGTCACGGTTTGCACACCAGCCACAACCCTCATATCAGTCATCTTCAGTACACATACAAGATAGTGCAAATGTAGGTTGACAGTGGCCATTACCATTTACTGTACCATTTATTATTGCAGTAAGTGTTCAAAGTGTCAACCATTAACGTTGACATTACACAACACTATCCAATAATAAAAACATATTTTAGACAATATGACTGTCAACATACTTTTGTACCACCGTGTATAGGGACAATTCAGAGTAGTTTTTGTTTGTTAGGTTTCTCGCTAATCGTACTTGTCCATCTTCATTATTTCCAAAAGGTTCAGTATCCACATTCACCAAATTCATCTTATAATTGAGTCATAGGTTCAGTTTCTTTCGATCAAGTGTATATAAATCATTATGAACGACTAAACAATTGGCATATAGAGCTCTGTTCAAATTCTTCTTAAGAGGGGTGATTAATCTCTTGCTGGCCAAATGAAGCCTCCTGATTACTCCTATATATGCTTTAGAAACAGAATACCACAGTGTATGAGTAGAGAATTTTGTTTCATAGCCTAAGTTAGAGAAATTAGTAGCCCTCCAATCAATGTGACCAAAATAAACCAATCACCTTCATTAATTTACACGTCACTAAACAGTCCAGAAAATATTTAGTTCTGTTTCATATCAACCAAGTATGAACAACAGTGTAAAAATGACCTCTATATATAGCCTATATTATTATGTAATAGATTGGACAGGGATATGAGCCTTGGAACCCGAAGGTGACACTATCGAAAAGGTGAAATGGTGTGAGTAAGTTGGCAAGGGAAGGCGATGCGAACACGGGGGTGAAAATGGTTATGACCCAGAATATTGGTTGGGAAGGAGCCGGGTGTGTGTGTGTGTGGGGTGGGGGGGTGGATGGGAAAGGTGGGGGGAGTGTTTGGTTGGGAAGGAGCGGTGTGTGTGTGTGTGTAGAGGGGAGATGGGGGTGTCTGTGAGTGATGTCGTAGGTGAACTGAAGGCTAATGTGTCCTCCAAATCCTATCACAACACTAGCATCTACATACTGAGAGGGTTTGTTTCGTGGTAAAGTTTGGGTGAATCCGGTAGCCTACAAATTAATATCATTTTTTTTTATCCCCTTGAGGTCTTTGAATTTTTGAACAATCAGAGTCAAAAGTGGTGTTACATCTCTCCGTTTATGTTTTTTTTTTTATATATATGCTCAGACACTGGACAGGCTTAATCAAGCCCGTTAACGTGGCGAATAACACACACACACACACACACACACAGACTAACACAATAACACACAAACAGAATTTATGTTGTAAAAAAGATCTGAAATATATCGGAATGAAACCAAAATACATAAAGATAATAACAATACCTTCATGGGTCCACTAAAGTCATTCAGAAGAAACTACGGTACCTTACATTTTATTTTATTTTTATTCAAGGTTCACAGCAAAACAGGAGAGGCGACGTGAGTACTACTGTTGGCCATATTATTTAATAATTGTACAGTCACGTGCAATAGTTCTGTAACACCTTCGAAAAATGATGTGAAAATATAAATAGTGTAGTTGTTATACCGCCCCGAAGGGGGAGGTATATTGTTTTCGGTGCTGGATATTTATTTATTTATTTATTTATTTGTCTGTTAATAGTCTAGCGTCCACATTTTTAGCCGTATGATGTTCATTTTTTTTATGTTGATAGATATTCATCATAAAACAAAATGATTAACTTTTGGGCAAAATCGGTCGAAGGTCAAGGTCACAAAAAATAAAGATAGCAAAGGTCAAGTGTCTGTTTTAGGTCTAGCGTCCACATTTTTAGCCGTATGATGTTCATTTTTTTTCTATTGATAGATATTAATCATAAAACAAATGATTAACTTTTGGGCAAAATCGGTCGAAGGTCAAGGTCACAAAATAATAAAGATAGCAAAGGGCGAGTGGTCGCTGGGGTGGTATTGCCATTGAATGATGTCTTGTTGATTTTTGTACCGGTATATATTAATTTATTTGTAAGATGAATTAAGAATGTTTTTTTTTTTTTTTTTTTTTTTTTTCATCTAATGCAGTACTCTTGCTCTTGACTTTACAATATAGAAAAGTCTTTAGCAAAAATTGGAATATGATCATCCTTAAGTACTCTTGCTGGTGACTGTACAATATAGAACTCTAGAGGTCAAATTGGAATATGTTAACGCTTTTAAGTGTGTTACCTGAGGGGGCCATGAGCGTGGTATTATTCTCGGGCCAATTTTCTCCCCTCGAAGTTTATTGATGATTGTCTCAGTTGTTGTTGTGTTGCATGTAAAAAAAAAAATATGTTGGAACTGCAGACGTGGGTTTTGTTACACGTCACATCTAATATATATATATATATATATATATATATATATATATATATATATTATCGTGTACAGGGTGAGACAAAAGTGACGATCGGATCTACTTATGTCAAAATGGTAGAGTTTAAATTTGAGTATAGGCCTATATACTGTATATGAAAAAAAATCTATCATGGGTGTCACTTCTCTTGACCTCAATAAAAATAGTTTATGTACAAGTATGAGAGAACTAATCATATAATCCAATTTGGCTCACCTTTTTGTTTGTATGTAGGAAACAATTGGTGACTGACGGGGGTTGCAGTTATTGCCTTTGATAATACAGTATAGGCTTTATCGTAGGGAGGGACAGATGGATAGGCAAACACACAATGCAACTCGTGCTGTTTCTTGGGTAAAGTTAGCATGGACGGGGCTCGGCCATTCCTCTGATCCTATCTCCTGTCGTGACATATTCTTGAATGGAAGTTTTGGGAATACTTTTATACAAACACTGTACAGTCACGATCAAAAGTCCTGACGTGTGGGTGTGGCTCACCCGCCTAATGATGAAACTCGACACCCGTAATATCGTGAGGAAAAAAGAACGCCTACAGAGTACAGCCAGCCACAGGAATTCGTATAAAGAGCAATGATTAAAAAGGAATCTTTATTCTGTACATACTGTAGGGATTATTCTGTTGACTGATTCAAGTCTTAGTCAAATACCATGACAAGATAATATGCTTGGTGTTAGGAAAATAACTTACTACAAGCACTGGGCTTCGCCCACCACGGCTACGCCGTGGGTGCTTTTGCCTGCGGCGCTGCTCGCTCCGCTCGCACCTCGCTGCGCTCGGCCCCCTCTCGCCGCTCTCTTCGCTCGCTGCATGCCCCGTCGTTTTTTAATAATTAGTTTTTTTAATAGTTTTTTTAATATTTTTTTTTTTTTTCCCTAATAATTAACTTTTTATTATTATTTTTTTTTTTATTCGTCGTCGCCGCCACCGCCACCCCGCCGCCGCCGCCGCCGCCGCCCCGCCACCGCCATCCCCCCGCCACCGCCTCCCCGCCGCCGCCGCTACCGTCGTTTTTTAATTAGTTTTTTTTTTTAATAATAATATATTTTTTTTTAATAATTTTTTTTTGTAATTAACTTTTTTATTATTTATTTTTTTATTTTTTTTATTTTTTTTTTCGTCGTCGTCGCCGCCGCCGTACCGCCGCCCCGCCGCCGCCGCCACCCCACCGCCGCCCTGCCGCCGCCGCCGCCGCCACCGCCGTTTTTTAATAATTAGTTTTTTTAATTGTTTTTTTAATAATATATTTTTTTTAATATTTTTTTTTTCTTTTGTAATAATTACCTTTTTCATTTTATTTTTTTATTTTTCTATTTTTTATTTTTTTTATTCGTCGTCACCGCCGCCCCGCCGCCGCCGCCGCCCCGCCGAAGCTTCACCCCCGCCGCCGCCGCTGCCGCTCCGCCACAGCCGCGCCGCCGCCGCCGCCTCGCCGTCGCCGCCGCCGCCGTTTTTTAATAATTAGTTTTTTTAATTGTTTTTTAAATAATATATTTTTTTTAATATTTTTTTTTATTATTTTTTTTTGTAATATTTTTTTATTATTATTATTATTTTATTTTATTTTATTACTTTTTTTTTATTCGTCGTCGCCGCCGCCGCCACCCCGCCGCCGCCGCCCCGCCGCCGCCCCGCCGAAGCTTCCCCCCGCCGCCGCCGCCCTGCCGCCGCTACCCAGCCGCCGCCGCCGCCGCCGCCGCTACCGTCGTTTTTTAATAGTTAGTTTTTTTTTTTTTTTTTTTTTAATATTTTTTTTAATTAACTTTTTTTTTTTTTTTTTTTTTTTCGTCGTCGTCGCCGCCGCCGTACCGCAGCCCTGCCGCCGCCGTACCGCCGCCCCGCCGCCGCCGTCGCTGCCGCCGCCGCCACCGTCATTTATTAATAATTAGTTGTTGTTTTTTCCAATAATATATATATATATTTTTTAATTAATTTTTTTTTGTGATTAACTTTTTATTATTATTATTTATTAATTTTGTTTCGTCGTCGTCGCCACCGCCGCCGCCGCCGCCACTACCGTCGTTTTTTAATAATTAGGTTTTTTAATTGTTTTTTTAATATATATATATATATATTTTTTTTTTAAATTAACTTTTTTTAATTATTTTTTATTTTATTTTTTTATTCGTCATCCCCGCCGCCGCTGCCCCGCCGCTACCGCCCCGCCGCCGCTGCCGCCGCCGCCACCCCACCGCCGCCGCCGCTGCCACCCCGCCGCCGCCGCCGCCGCCACCGTCGTTTTTTAATAATTATTTCTTTTAATTGTTTTTATAATAATATTTTTTTTTTAATAATTTTTTTTTTGTAATAATTACCTCTTTTTTTTATTATTATTATTATTATTATTATTATTATTATTATTATTATTTTTTTTTTTTTTTTTTTTTTTTTATTCGTCGTCGCCGCCGCCGCCGCCGCCCCGCCGCCGCCCCGCGGCGAAGAACGTGGCCATGAAAATCAATGCTGTATATAGGAGGAGTGAAATATTGTCATCTTCTGCTACAGCAACTCCCGTTAATCTAAGTAAAAGATGACAAGACAGAACCAGAAAACAAACCCTACAGCAGGAATGAATGAAGTGAGTGGGCAGAGCCGTCACACGATCTTAGAGGAATCCCAGTGTGTTTATTGACCCTGAAGTGAGTGAGCTAGGCCAGGGAGGGAGGGAGCACATGCCAGGGGAACGTGGACCCTGAATTAGTAGGCCATAAGGGATGAAATAGCGGGCTCCCTCCAGGCTGCATGGGTGAAAGGCATATAGAAAGGGAAGGATGTTGTAACCGTTTTATCCCATAGTAGGAGGTTTGGGGGTGGCTGAGAGAGAGAGAGAGAGAGAGAGAGAGAGAGAGAGAGAGAGAGAGAGAGAGAGAGAGAGAGAGAGAGAGAGAGAGAAGGAAATAATGGAAGTCAAAGGAAAAGAGAGGAGAGGAAAGGAAAGATAACTAAAAAAGAGGAGAGGAGAAGAGAGGAAAGGACATATACCTAAAGGAAAGGAAGAATATGAGAGGAAAGGAAAGATAAGTAAAGGAAAGAAAGAGAGAGGAGAGTAAAGGAAAGAGAGAGGAGAGGAAAGAATAGATAAGTAAAGAAGAGGAGAGACGACGATAGGAAAGAAAAAGAAAGTCTAGTGAAAGGTAAAGTTGAGAAGGAGATTGTAACCATTTATCTCAGTGTGAGGATTTGCATGTTGGGAAGCGAAAGAAGGAGAGGAGATGAAAGGAAAGGAAAGGATAGAAGTCAAGAGAAGAGATGGAAAGAAGAAAGGGAAATGAAAGGAGGCCAGAGAGGAAAGAGGAGGAGGAGGATGAGAAGGAGAAGGAGAGAGAAATGGAGAGAATAGAAACAGAAAAGGAAGAAAGCCCAAAAGAAGGTATATGAAGAAGAAAAAAAAAAAAAGGAAGGGAAAATAAAGGAAAGGAGATGAAGGGAAGAGAAGGAAGTTGTGGTCATTTATCTCAGCGTATGAATGTGTGAGTCTGGAAGCGAAAGAAGGAACAGAAAGGAATAATAATAATAAAAATAATAATAAAAATAGCGAGGGGAGAGAAAGATGTTAAGTTGTATCAGGATTCACTGCATGGTGTTGGAGTCGTTGTTGTCAAGTTTTGTGTTGGTAATTCTGGAGCAACTGAATCCTCCAACCTATTCCAAGCACCAGAACACCATTATATTTTGCTCTTTTTGGTCCTGTTTCCTAGCATATTTTGGAGGAATCAATAAACTCCACAATGTACCAAAAACGAATTACCACCTTAAGGATCCTGTGATCATGTATGGGAAATGGAAGGCTTCTGATTCCACCTGACTATGCCACGAAACAAGCTCTTTCCCTATAGGTGGTGTTTCGTGGTAATATTTGAAGGACTCAGTTACCTCCAATTTTCTGACTATATTACAGGGTCCTTTATGGGGAGATTTTCTTGTTGGTGAATTGGAAGTCTACTGATTCCTCCAAACAGTACCAAGAGAGAACCACGTGATGTAGTTAGATAATTAATTGGAGGCTAGTGAGTGCTTCAAATATTGCCAAGAAACATCACCTAGTTTGGACGAGTCAAAAATATTCACAATCCTTCTTTTAATTAAGTAAGTGAAGAAGAACTATCGTTTATGTATAGATTGGAGGGCTACTGAATCCTCCAAACTATATTACGAAACACGTGCCCTATTAGTGACATTGTGGTGTGTTAGTTTCGTGGTGTAGTTTGGAGGAATCACTGACCCTTCTATTCAGTTGTTAAGGAGGTTGTATGTGCAGTGTTGATAAATATGGAGCAACTGATTCCTCCAAACTATTCCAAGCAACAGGACACCATTATTATTATTATTATTATTTTATTATTATTATTATTATTACTATTTTTATTTTTATTATTATTATTACTATTATTTTTATTATTATTATTATTTTTATTTTTATTTTATTTTATTTATTTTTACCTACTGTTTCCTGGCATACTTTGGAGGAATCAAGGCACTCTAATGCTCCAGAAGTATAGTGTAAAACTCCAAAAATGTCTGGAAACGAAGGAAGTAGGTCAAGGTGAGCGAAAATGTGGGTGAAGGAAACGTAAAGAGAATATATGAAGGAAAAATAAGAAGAGGAAGAGGAGAAGAAACATAAAGGGAAGTTACACTGTATGAAAGACGAAAGAAAAATAGGTGTATGTATGAGAATTTATATAAAAGAAGGGTATGGCAGAGATGAGGAAAGGAAAGAAGGGATAGAAGGAAGTGAGGGGATATACATTAGAAAGAAGGGATAGAAGGATTAAAAAGTAAATAATAACAATAATAATAGTAATAATAATAATCACAATAAACAAATATTGGGTTGCTTAAAAAAGACATTCCGAACCCTTAATTAATTTGTATCACCAAGGTCAAAACATTTCACATTGCTCAGAATAGATATGACTGATGTGTATTCAAATTTTAACACACGTTCTTTAATTAATGGTTAACAGTTCACAGATGTTTTGATATTGAGGGGTCGTTTTGATGTAATAAAGGGAATAAGAGACTACCTACTGAATCCTACAAACTATACATCAAAACAGAAACACACTCGCTATAGGTTCTGTTTTGTGGTGCTGTTTGAATGAAGCAATACCCTCCAATTTTTCCACAAATTTATTGGTCCATAAAATATTATCAAAATCATTTTTATTATTACTATTATCATCATTATCAATATCATCATCATCATCATGACTCCATTACCAAGTCATGGATTAAGTCATTATACCATGATGTGAAATTGGAAAGTCTACAGTGAGACTCAGAGAGCTTGAGAAAAAGTGAATGGAGAAAGAGGATGACGGAGTGAAAGATAGTATATGTGTGTGAGAGAGAGAGAAAGAGAGAGAGAAAGAGCAAGAAGAAAGATAAGTAAGAGAGGGAGAGAGACTGAGATAGATAGATAGATAGATATTATGACAGTGGGGAAACTTAAGCAATAAAACACTCACAAAGTGACAGAACCTTGACCAGAAAAGAGAGCCATAGAGAGTGTGGCAGTCAGAGACATACAGATGCACACAAATACTAACAGACACACACACAGACAGACATAGACACAAACACTCGCAAACGCATACACACACAACACACACAGACAGGCAGAATAAGGAAGGGAGACAATCAGAGCCAAAAAGACAGAGAGACAGACAGACAGACGTACAGAGCCAGCGACTGACAACCAGCTAAGAGAATCCGAGGCTCGACACAGGAAATGGGTGGCAAAGTTTGTGAGAGGATAATCTTGAAGAGTTATGCCCTGGTGCCCCCAGATATCCAACCCACCCCATCCACCACCACTTGATAACTTACTTACCTCTCCAACCACGACACCGCTAGTCACTCATTCTGAATTGGGACAGGGCCCGGTGCATGAGAGAGAGAGAGAGAGAGAGAGAGAGAGAGAGAGAGAGAGAGAGAGAGAGAGAGAGAGTGAGTGAGTGAGTGAGTGAGTGTGTGTGTGTGTGTGAACAAAATCAAAGAAATAAAAATTGGCACGTGTACATCATTAAGCACATAAGAAATACAAAACCACAGATGACTAAAACTCATCACTTAATTAGGAATCAAACACCTTCCAATTCACCAAAAAGAAAGAATTACCACCTTAAAACAGACGTCACAAAATTATACTACACGTCAGTCGAATCTAAGAGTGTTAGGATTCCTCTTTTGTTTACTCACAATCGTTCCAACACACAATACACACATCCACAATTATGATATTACAAAAGCCACATCCACTATTAAAATATTACAAAACCCACATAATAATATTAGACTATAAGAATATTTCAATACCCACATCCACTATTATAATATTTTCCACTGTCATTTTATTATTTGTTATTTATGTATGTATGTATGTATATGTGTTCAAACGAGAGGTACTGTATAATAAATGCGTATTTCTCCCATTCAGTCCTTTGAGTCCCGTTATGAAAGAAAATGAGTATAATCCTTCAAAGAAAACGCCCAGATGTGTGGCAGATGAAGAGAGGAAAATTGGATGTAAGGGAAGGGAGAAGTTGGGGAAGAAGAGGATGTGGGAAATGGGTGAAGTGAAGTTGGGGAAGAGGATGACGTGGGAAATGGGTGAAGTGGAGTTGGGGAAGAGGGTGTGGGAAATGGGTGGTAAGGTTGCTCCAGATTTATTTATATTGTGTGAATTGGAAGGTCTCTTGTTTCCTCCTAATAATACCATGAAACAGATCCCCTATTAGTACGATTGAAGACGTCTGTTTTCTAATACAGTTGGGAGGAATCTGTAGCCTTCCAACTTACCAACAAAAGAATATCTGAGACCTTAAAGGGGGTTGTACAGTGTTGGTATATAAATCTGGAGCAACTGATTCCTCCAAACTATTCCAAGCAATAGGATTCCATTATATTTGTCCATCTGGTGCTGTTTCCTGGCATACTTAGGTGGAATTAAGGCACTCCAATGTACCGAGAGTATATACAATACTATCTTTTCCCCTTCGTTAAGTAGTCCTTCCCCACGTTGACGACAAACAATAGACTGGTGGATGACAGGCGGACCAACTAGAAAGAGAAAAAAAAGCTGCTTTGAAACGCCTTCTTGCGGTCGGTTGGTCGGCTTGTAAACATTGCATCACACACACAGCCTCACTCACTTTTTACTCTTATTCATAAACACTACTTTTACGTATAGCTAATTTACTCTCTCTCTCTCTCTCTCTCTCTCTCTCTCTCTCTCTCTCTCTCTCTCTCTCTCTCTCTCTCTCTCTCTCTCTCTCTCTCTCTCTCTCTCTCTCTCTCTCTCTCTCTCAGTACCTAATTTGCAAGTGGTGAATGGAGTTGAGGGATGAGTGCAATTTAACTGGAGTTATTTAAGTGAAATGAAATGTCTGTATACTCAGAAAGTATGTTGTGTGTTCTTTTATGCTCTTGGAAGGTAATGTACTGTACATAACTACATACAAATAAGCAAGCATGGAACTGTTTCACCTTTACCATAGATGTAAAAAGTAGGAATAACAATATTAAACAAGATAATTTTGTTTACTTCAACATTACACCACATCAATAACGCACTGGTCCCACAGCCACCGCTTAAATAAATAACATTGAAATATGATGAATGCAAATTTACTGTTAAAAAGTACATAATTATATTGCCACAGAACAACTCTTGACCAACTGTGCCATCAAAGACAAAACTCGTGTCGTGATATCTGGTGAAAAACATAACTAATATTAACTATACTGCTGCTGGGCATGAACGTTACTGTGGTGGCACTTTCATTATGTTTCACAAGTTTTATTAATGGGATAACACACTTCTGGTAAGGTACATTGGAGTGCCTTGATTCCTCCAAAGTATGCCAGGAAACAGGACCAGAAGAACAACAAAAATAATGGTGTTCTGTTGCTTGGAATAGTTTGGAGGATTCAGTTGCACCAGAATTATTATCAAAAGTGTATTATGCCCTTAATTAAATCATTGGACAAGACAGCGGCACGAGTTTTGTTTCTAATAGTACACCGACGTTGATAAAATCTGTTACTCATCCCGTTGTCTGTTGGTGAAGTCTGAGAATCCAAGTGTGGCGAGACGAAATATAATAAAAACCCTCCATCAGACCAGACCATAAATCTTAAGGCGTCGTCATTAAGGGGATGGTATACTTTCAAAAGACTGTTGTGCCTTGATGCCTCCAAAGTATGCCAGCCAGGAAACAGACCCAAGATGATGAAAAATTAATGGTATCCTTTTGCCTGAAAAAAAAAAAAAATAGTTTGAGGGAATCCTTTGCTTCAGCTTTACCACCACCCAAAACAATGTGCTATATACCCCCTAAATTAAAGCCAATAGACGACAGACGACTGACAGCATGGCGTGTATACAAAAACATCCCTGAACAACAACAACAACAACAACTTTTCCTTACTGTATAATTATGGACGTTGCCCTTCCCTTCAAATGGGTGTTGATGAGTGAGTCCACTACACCTTTTATTACACCAGTTGTTACCTGAACTTTGCTTACGACATCACGAATCCAGTTTTTTTTTTTGTTTTTTTTAAGTGTTTTGTTATACTGTACTGCCCCACGTCACACCCACGACTGTAGGGATTAATCAGAGTTCAACATGAGAGAGGAGGACCAGCTACGAGGAGGCAATGACCTTACAGCATAGTGTCTAAAATAAAATGGTGTTACACATAAAGGGATGGATAGTGTTTTAATATTCACACTTCCTCTCACGTAATTTTTGGTCTGGGATTGTATAGTTGCGGAAGGGAGTTTGTCTACCCCAATAGTGTCCCTGTATACCCTATAGCACACACCTATAGTTAACTATAATACTCTTTTACTTAATCAGTATGTTACATTATGATGAAAATGTCCTGGCAACTCATCTACAAGTCATCTTCGTCATTATAATGTATTTTACTATCATTCATTCATAACTTTTTTTTCATTACTAGACCAAGGTGTATGGCAGGGTAGGAGGGACCCCATGGTGTAAAGGAACTCCCCACCACAACTGTACCATATGAGAGAGAGAGAGAGAGAGAGAGAGAGAGAGAGAGAGAGAGAGAGAGAGAGAGAGAGAGAGAAAGATAATGAATAATTACATATCCATTTCTCATACATATAGAATATAGAGAGCGTTGTTAGTGGTTAGGTCTGGTACAGTGACTATCAAATGTGCTTTTATGACATATGATAGACAATATGAGAAACCAGACATTGGAATAATAGTGTCGGTAGGAAAATAATAGTGTCAGTAAGTAAGTAAGTAAGTAAACACATTGGCAGTTAAGGGGATAATATACTTTTGGTACATTTGGAGTGCTTTGATTCCTCCAACATATGCCAAGAAACAGGATCAGATCAATAAAAATAATGGTGATCCGTTGTTGCTTGGAATAGTTAGGGGGAATCAGTTGTTCCAGATTTACCAACTCTTTACAATACATTCCCCTTAGGCCTAATAAGTAAATGTGTAAGTAAGAACGTGTTTCCCCGTATATTTGTGACTGCTTTCCCACCCATACTTACCACAACACACTTATTGTACCTTTCCAACCAGAACAAACATAATATATAGGTTTTTCCCCTTCCTTGGCAGACGTGGTACAATACTACATTCCTCCCCTTCTTCCCCTTCTCCTGTAAATGTAAATCTCGCCTTAGATATCATTCTCACCTTATACAGCTCATTTTTCTACATGTCCTCATTTTGATTGAATATATGAGAACGATTGCAAGAATACCACCCATAACACTTAACAAAACGCAAACATGGGGAATACATAATAAAGTTTTACACAATTTTCAAAGTCTGCAGTAACAAAAATGCTTACGACTGTAGTTCACAGTTGCCCAAATATAACTCAAAACAACAGCTTAACGACACTTAGAAAAAGCTTTCATTCAAATGTATGTAAGAGTCTGGCCTAATATTCATCATTCTCTTCTTCCTCTCCTTTTCCTCCATCATCACACCACACACACATCGTCCCTTAATCTTTTACATTTACATCTCCTCTCTCTTTTTATTCATCTTTCCATTTCATCCATTTTCTATGATTTTAGTTTTACCTTTCATCTCCTCATTTTCTTTTACCTCAGTTTAACATTCGTAACTTCATTGTGTTCTTTAACTCTATGACTGTTGTCATTTGTGTTGTCATTTGGCATTGCATTTCCCCAACTCAGGGACAATTTAGTTAAGAGGGAAAGGAGCAGAAAGTGGGAGGGGGAAAAAACGAAAGCAAGAAGTGTATTTTTGTGAGTCAGTGGCATCCAGTTCGACACAATTACATGACACTATTAAATCAGAGAACAGACAAGAAGTTTATCATCATAATATTCCAACTAATTAATTTTATAAGTCTCGTCTTTCATTTTATCATTACTAACCCTGACCGATTTTATGTAAGTGAGAGAAACCAGTGACATTCAAAAGGTTAATGAATTTCCTCTCAGTACTAAATTTTCTTCTCTCTCTCTCTCTCTCTATCTCTCTCTCTCTCTCTCTCTCTCTCTCTCTCTCTCTCTCTCTCTCTCTCTGAATTTAGGTTGTGTTTTGTTTATCCTATAACTGAGGGAAGTTATTATTGATCGATATATTAATCTACCCATATATTTAATCGACTCAATTTATAGCCAACCACCATAACTATAAATGATATAATGTGAAATTATAAATGTTTTTATTATAATATTCCTCAAACATTATTAAAGCCTCGCATATCTCATGTTACACACGTGGGATATATAGGATATTTATATTACTGATTGTACTTACATTGGTGTATGTGTGTGCATTTTTTGTGGTCATTATAGTGATTTATATGTTTTGGGGGGAAGGTGGTCGGGAGGCAAAAGAAAATTGTTTGTGCTTCGTAGGAGATGCCTTGAAAAGAATCAACAGAGCCAGAAGAATAAATATCTTTGGTTGGCTAATAATATGATGAATGGCCGGAAGAGAGAGAGAACACACACACACACACACACACACACACACACACACACACACACACACACACACACACACACACACACATACACGCACGCACGCACACACACACACACACACACACACTCACACACACACACACACACACACACACACACACACACACACACACTGAGAGAGAGAGAGAAAAAAAAACTAGTGATAATTGAATGAGTGAATGAGCGAAGAAAGGAAGGGACGGAGGGTGGAAAAAAATAGGGGAGAGGGAGGAGAGAAAAGTAATATTGCTGGAAGAGAGAAAGGAAGAAGGGAGAAAGGAAAGAAAGTCCCAATAACGATACGAGGAAAAAGGAAAAATGTAATAAAAAAAGGAAGGAAGGAAGGAAGGAAAGGAAAGGAAAGGAGGGGAGAGTATACAGGGATCATTAAACATTAGTGCTTCCTGCTGCTGAACCATTTTATCAATCTCTCTCTCTCTCTCTCTCTCTCTGTGTGTGTGTGTGTGTGTGATCTACCTCTGCCTATATTGTTTTCTATCTATTTGTCTACTTATCTATCTGTGTTATTACAAAACATGAACACATTATGATTAATTATCTTCATGTAAATCATATGTTTCACTTTTCATGACCTTTACATTGTATATATTATAAAGGAATGGAGAGAATGTGGAGTCCATCATTGGAACTGACATAGGCTACGTGAGGGATGGCTTTCAGCGACATTATTGTTGACCAATTTTAATAACCTTCTGAAGTGTAAACCCTCGAATTCCCTTATTATTATACAAACCACAGTTATTTTTAAGTATTATCATTATAGAGATAAATGATATGAACAGACATATAGTAATAAAAACAAGGAAAATACAGTATTATGCGGTAATATACATCCCAGTCGACCTCCCACGATCAAAGAAAATGGGATACACATACTTTTGCCAACCTCTGCGCACACCCTTCCGCGCATCCCACACTCCTGACACCACCACAGACAGTAGTTGTATTTTGTTGTGATTGAAATATTGTGTGTTTTGTGGAGCCTCTTTAGGTCTGTACTGCCTGGATGCTGAGGAAAGGTGAGATGTGATATTCAAGAGTATGATTATTATGTCAGAGTATAAGGTGTGTGTGTGTGTGTTAAATCAGAATATAAGGTGTGTGAGTATATTTAAATCAGAATATAAGGTGTGTGTTAAGTCAGAATATAAGGTGTGTGTGTATATTTAAATCAGAATATAAGGTGTGTGTATGTGTGTTAAGTCAGAATATAAGGTGTGTGTGTATATTTAAATCAGAATATAAGGTGTGTGTGTGTGTGTGTGTTGAGCGAAGTCAGTGGTTGGGTAGCAGATCTCTCTCTCTCTCTCTCTCTCTCTCTCTCTCTCTCTCTCTCAACTTCGGACCCGTACAACACTATTTCATTTCTTCAGCTGTCTCTCCTCTTCTAACATTCCCTTAGTGTTTGTTGTCCCTCCTTGCCATCTCCTTCTCTCCTGCTATAAACTCCAACCATCTAAACTCTCTCAAGTGGTTGGGTAGCAGATCTCTCTCTCTCTCTCTCTCTCTCTCTCTAGTGGTTGGGTAGCAGATCTCTCTCTCTCTCTCTCTCTCTCTCTCTCTCTCTCTCTCTCTCTCTCTGGCCGTGATATATCTAGGGCGTAGGGATCTCCATACATAAACAAGAGATCACTTCCATTTGTTTATCGTACACACACATTTGCCTTGAAATGTGATACAATTTGTTCCTCGTCATTCTCGTGGTGTGCTCAGAATTGTTTGTTGTTGTTGTTGTTGTGTTGTTTACGAGTATCTACGTACCTTCTCTTCACGTGCTTTCTGAAACAGTAATAACAAATCTCTCTTTCTATATTATGCCAAATAAAGTCGTGATGATAACAACTGAACTTTGATTTCTCCTGTTATCTCTCTCTCTCTCTCTCTCTCTCTCTCTCTCTCTCTCTCTCTCTCTCTCTCTCTCTCCGTTGTTCTCTTTCCCTCCACTCTTTACCACTTCCTTTTCGTCTGCACTTCTCCATTTCCTCCTCTTCTCTCCTTTCCACATTCCTCCACTCACTCTTCCCTCCCCGACACATGTGCACTCCATCAAATTTTCACTCCCACACTCCTCCATCCTCCTTTTCTCTACTCCTTCATTCCTCCATCCTTCCCTCTACATCCTCCTCCTTCTCTTCTCCCATACTCCTCCATTCTCATTCTCTCTCATATTATCCTTCTCCTTCATTTCTCCATCGTTCCATCCACATCCTCCTCCTCCCCTTCGCTATTCCTCCATCCTTCCCTCCACATATTCCTCCTTCTCTTATACTCATCCATTCTTCCCACATCCTCCTCCTCCTTCTCTTCCCCTCCTCCATCCTTCCCTGCACATGTTCCTCCTTCTCTTGCCCTCCTCCATGTCTCCTGCCCAGCATCTTGGTAGCCAGGCCCAGTAGTTCCTGAAGGTGAAGTCTGTCTGCTATCACAAGTTGGAGACGGTGGGGGTGACAGCGAGGTGATGGTGGCAGTCACTCTCAAACATTACTTCATTCTTTCCTTCATTCCTTCCTTCCTTCATTTCAACTCCAGGGAATGTGAGAGAGATACATACATACACAGATACATAGATTGAAACACACACACACACACACACACACATACAGAGAGTAGAGTAGAGTAGATGGAAGTTACTAACCAACATAACAAGTATCTCCTTCCACTTTATATTTTAATTCCAGGAGAGAGAGAGAGAGAGAGAGAGAGAGAGAGAGAGAGAGAGAGAGAGAGAAAGAAAGAGAGAGCTGGAAATGGGGAGTATATCTCACTGGCATTACATACTTTCCTTCTCTTCATTTTCTACCCCAGAGAGAGAGAGAGGGAGAGAGAGAGAGAGAAACTTTAGAAACAGGCAAAGGAATAATATTTTACTTCGGTGTCGCTTTTTATTACATCAAATATTATACATTAAAGAGTTTGTTGTATGCCTGGGGAAGGAGGATTGGTGGTGTTGGTCAGGGGTTCAGGAATGAGAGGGGCAGATACTGTACTGTACCATAATAATCATGCGATACCACTCTGGGCTAGATTCATCTCTCAGGAAAGGATATCTAAACAGCAGGTATTTGTTAAACCAGATACTTCATACAATATTCATGATCACACTCAGCACATCATTTATAACGTAAGGGAAATGGATCACCCAGATATACATTAATTAAGACGCCACACGTGCGTCAACAGAGTCTCTCAAAAGGTCAGATGGTTATCACAACACAAAAGCATTAAAAATAAAAACAGTTGATAACAAATACGTCGTCGACCTCTTCTTATATTGTTGTATACTGTTTGTCAGCATTACTTGACTCTTCAATCTCTTCTGGATTTCCCCGAGGCTTGGCGGTGTGGAGAATGATGTAGGCTATGCAGGAAAGTGTGGATAGTAGACGACATGATGCTGTTGTGTGAAGTGGAAGGAAAGGCAGGAGATGAGGTGAAAGGAGAAAAATTGAGAAGAGAAAGAAAAACGAAAGGAGAGGAAGAAAATGTGAGAGATGATATTAAGAATGTGGGAGGGGAAAAAAACGAAAGCAAGGAAGAGTATGTTTTGGAAGGCAGGGTTATAGGAAGGAAGGGAAGATTAGGAGGAAACGAAGGAGGTAGGAAAAGTAGAGCAGGAAGGTAAGAAAGGAGGCAAGCAGGAGATAATATACAGGTGAGGAAGGAGAGACTAGAGAGAGAGGGTTCAAAGGAAGAGGTCAGAGATAGTTATATAAAAAAAATACCCCACTCTTCTTTCTCTCACTTCCTGCTGCTAAACTTACATTCTCTCTCTCTCTCTCTCTCTCTCTCTCTCTCTCTCTCTCTCTCTCTCTCTCTCTCTCTCTCTCTCTCTCTCTAGATTAAGACTCCATTCTTGCCTCTTCTCCTTTCCTTTCTCGTTCAGTCTCTCTTCTTTATTAACTTACTCCATCCATTCCCCTTTTTATTTCCTACCTCTATCCATACTCCATTTTAATTGCTTCCTTCCTACACACCCTTTCTTTTTTCTTCCCCTTCATCCCTTCATGCCCCTTCGTTCCTTCCTTCTTTCCTTCCTTCAGTATTCTCATTTTCTTCCTTCATTGCTTTTATCCTTTCTTTCCTTTCTTCCTTCCTGTCTTCTTCATATCATTCATTCCCTTCATGTTCTTTATCTGTGCCTGTCTGTCTGTCTGTCTGTCTGTCTGTCTGTCTTCATGTTTCTGTTTGTCTATTTGACTGGCTCCAAGTGTCTCTCTCTGTCTGTCTGTCTGTCTGTCTATCTATATATCTATCTATCTATCTATCTATCTATCTATCTATCCTAGTTAGTGTCTGTATGTCTATCTATCTCTGTCTATCTGGTCTCAAGCATCGGTGTGTATGTGTGTATCTCTCTTGCTACCTATTTCTGAGTTTGACACATAAGAGAAGGAGGGAGGGAAGAGGGGAGGAAGGAAAGAAAAGCAAGAGAATAGGGAGAAAGCGAAGGGAAATGGAAAAAGTTGGGATGGGATGGAGGGAAGGGATATGAAGAGGGAAGAAGGGAAGGAAATAAAAGAGTGAAGGAGATTGGGCATTTGGTAGGAAGGAAGGAAGGAAGGAAAAATGTAGGAACGAAGGAAGCAAAGAATGTAGTAAAAAAAAAATTACATACATACCTGCATACATACGTAGAATGATAACTGATGTATATTTTTATCAATGTCAGAAATGGGTGTGTATAGAAGTATAATATTATTCTCACTTGGAAAAACCAAATACTCTATCAAAGTCAGTCATCCATCATCAATATTATTATACCTGTTTCATTAAAGAGTGGAGTGATGGGGTCAAACAATATGGAGGACACTGATTCCTCCACACTAACCCACAGAACACCACCTATACCGGAGTCTGTTTAGTTTAGAGGAAGCAGGAGCATCCAATTCCTCCCCTGAAGATGACCGACCCCTCTGAGAGAAAGACGGATGGGGTATTTTAAAACGGTCCCTCCTCCTATAGTCTATCTTTCCTTCTTTGGTCCATCTTTACTCACTCGATAATTGTGTCACTATTTTATTCATATTTCCCTATCTGTATATTTTTATCATTTTTTCCTATCTGTCTATCTTTATCATTTTTTCCTATCTGTCTATCTTTATCATCTATTCCTATCTGTCTATCTTTATCATCTATTCCTATTTGTCTATCTTTATCATCTATTCCTATCTGTCTATCTTTATCATTTTTTCCTATCTGTCTATCTTTATCATTTTTTCCTATCTGTTTATCTGTCACTTGGCTGTATTTGTATGTTTGTTTTATCTCTGGCTATTTTTTATTTCTGTCCGTCCCTTCCCTGGCTATTTTTGTTTCCATTCTTCCCTTCACTGGCTATTTTATTTTATTTTTCATGCGTCCCTTCCGTGGCTATTTTTGTGCTGCTTCCTTCCCTGCCCTCGTTGTTCTCTTCTTCACGGTGACTTGCTTCACACTAACACTTCCACACTCCTTCAACTCACAGTAATGTTTTATACTCTCTTTCTCTCTCTCTCTCTCTCTCTCTCTCTCTCCACACATACATCCTCTCATCTCTCTCTCTCTCTCTCTCTCTCTCTCTCTCTCTCTCTCTCTCTCTCTCTCTCTCTCCACACATACATACTCTCATCTCTCTCTCTATCTCTATATATCTCTCTCTCCCTCTCTCCACACATACATACTCATTCCCCCCTCTGTATCTCCACACATACATCCTCTCATCTCTCTCTCTCTCTCTCTCTCTCTCTCTCTCTCTCTCTCTCTCTCTCTCTCTCTCTCTCTCTCTCTCTCTCTCTCCTTCGTCATTATCCGTCTCCCCTTCTTGTTCGTTTTTCCAGTTCTCATTTTCTTCCCTTCGGTCTTTCATCTTCTCTCATTCTCTCTGCTCCTTCCTCCACTTCCCTTTTTTCGTGTGTTGACTCTTGCTTGTTGCTGATGTTTTGGTTGATTATATTTTCCTTTCTTTATTTCTATATATACTTTTTTTTTATTCGTCAGAGTCATTGTCGTTTTCTATTTCTTAATTTTCTTCTTTTGATTTCTTCCAACTTTTCCTTCTCGTTTCTTTTCACACACACACACACACTGGCAGAGGAAATTGTGCCTAATGTGAATACTTTATTAGGGTGAATATGTGGGAGGGTAGGAGGGAAGAAGGAAAGGAAGGAAAATGACAGCAGAAGGAAAAGTGGAAGGTACGAAGGAATGGAAAGAATTAGGAAAGTAAATTGGAAGGATGGAGAGAAATAGGGATGAAGGAAGGCAAGTAGGAAAGATGATTGACCCGTTATGAAGGACAGAGGAAGGGAAGGAGTGGACAAATTGGTAGGATAAATAGAGAGGAGAACGAAATGAACGAAGGAAGGAAGGAAGAAAAGTAGAAGTGAGTGAATGAACGAAGGAAGGATGAAGGAAAAGAAAGGGAAAAGGAAAGGGAAAGTAAGGAGTATAGAAGATAAATATTAATTGTGTGTGTGTGTGTACCTTTATTTTCTCTGTATTGTTCTGCCAAATTGAATGCCACCGCTAGAGAGGGACATGTTACCATATTTTCCCAACCATTTTATTCGTGCCTCTCCCTTCCCTTCCCTTCCTTCATCTGTTTCCCATCTACTTGTCAACAGCTTCTAGACTCCGCTTTCTGTTTGTTTGTTATCAGTCAGGAAATGTGAGGGTGGACTGTGATGATAGTTTAACCTATATGGAAAAGATGTGGAGGAGAGAAGGGCTGTGTATTGTCAGGAGAGATGATGATGATGATGATGATGGAAAAAGGAGAGTGAGAGAATAGAAAGATGGAAAAAGAGGGAGAGTGAACAATGGCAGAGTGGAAGGCGAGTGAAAATGATGGGTTGAGTAAAAAGGACGAGAAAAGTAAAGAGAAAGACCATGCACTTAGGGTACGAAACATCTTATAGTTGAAGGAGAGGTAACCTTTTTATGCGAGGCAGTACTATGAGGGGTTTGGACTCTTCTTCTCACCGGAGCAACTCTACGACTGTACTTCCTTTCCTTCTATTTCCTTCCCACATGCTGTCCCTTCACTGTAGCTCCTTCACCCTACTACTACAACATCATTTAGGTCTAACACGGTCTTCTATCTTCCTCTATAGAATTCTCTCTCTTTCCTATGAGAACTTTTAATAGACCTTGGTTCGTAATACAGTGAAGAGGACTATTACTTACCATACTGTTGCATCCACCTCCGTGTTTCCATCTAGCGTCGGCATTCTTCCTTATCCCATAAAGTTTGAATCCAGGAAAGTTGAAGCATTTGATCCGAGACAGTAATATTACTTAGTGAAGACAGTTATCAATTTCCTTTCTTTTTTAGCCAGCCACATCACAAGTAACGAGCCATACCAGCTTCATGTGTGGGCAACTGTACCTTAGTTCAGATACAACGTAAATCTATACCCTATATATGGGAAGTCCTCACAATGCCCTTAATTAATTAACCCATGAATATATAAACGTAAAAAAAATAGACAAAATAGAAGAGACTGACGGTAATTGTATATGAATAAATTGTTGGTGGTGAGAAGGGGTAACAACACACACACACACACACACACACACACATACACACACACACACACACACACACGACTGACTGTACTGTATCTTTGAGACTCATAATACATTTTCTTCTCACGTATTTAGCTTCGGTTTGACTTTTTCATTCAGGATCCCAGAGCGGTATAAGGAGAGGAAGTTGTAGGGAAGAAGGGAAAGAGAAGAAGATGAGGAGGAGGGTGTTAGTGGTAGTAGTAGTAGTAGTAGTAGTAGTAGTAGTAGTAGTAGTTATTTTTATTGTTGCTGTAGAAGTAGTAGTAGTGATTGTTGTGATGAGGAGGAGGGTAGTAGTAGTAGTAGTAGTAGTAGTAGTAGTTATTTTTATTGTTGCTGTAGAGGTAGTAGTAGTGATTGTTGTGATAGTGGTAGTAGACCTAGTGGTGTTAGTGGTAGTGGTAGTGGAGGTGATGGTGGTAGTAATGGTGATAATGGTATTTGCTGGTATTGGTAGTAATGATTGTAATTGTAGTGGTAATGGTGGTAGTGGTAGTGGTAATAGTGGTAGTGGAAGCAATGATTGTAGTTGTAGTGGTAGTGGTGTTAGAGGTAGTATTAGTGATAGTGGTGTTAGAGGTAGTATTAGTGATAGTGGTGTTAGTGGTAGTGGTGTTTGTCCCTGGTCTAAAGCTTATGTCTAAAGTTATGGTTGAGTTGATTATGTCTCGTTATGGAAGTGTGAAGGTTGGCATGTTGATTCTCTCTCTCTCTCTCTCTCTCTCTCTCTCTCTCTCTCTCTCTTTCATTTTATCTAAGCATTTCCATCCTCACAGACTCTCCTACACATATTCACAAGCATAAATGATCTCTCTGTCACACACACACACTACTTTCTACTTTGCTATCCTTATCTACGACTATCACTGGGGAGAAATTCATTCTCCACCAGTAACCTTCTAATCAGATCACCCCGTGTGGACCGTAAGGTCTGTTGTGGTCTGTGATTCTATGTAACTATGTAACACACACACACACACACACACACACACACACACACACACACACACATACACACATACACACAAAGCCTTACTTCCGAGATAGATACCACACATACACACACACACACACACACACACACACAGAGGCGGGTGAAGATAAGAAGCTGTGTTGAGATGAGAGTCTTGCCTTGCATCCCTTCATATCTTATAGGAATCATCCTGCATCCTTCTCCTCATTTTCATGTTATTGTTATTATTATTATTATTCCTTCTCTCATTTCCTCAATCTTCCTCTCCCATCTTTCTCAACCTCTTATTAATCTCTCCGCTTCTCTCCATCTATCCCTCCTCCTCCTCCTCCTCCTCCTCCTCCTCCTCCTCCTCCTCCTCCTCCTCCTCCTCTTCCTCCTCCTCCTCCTCCTCCTCCTCCTCCTCCTCCTCCTCCTCCTCCTCCTCCTCCTCCTCCTCCACTCTATATTTCTTGTGTGTCATCTACCCCCTCTCGTTTCCTTTACATCCGTCATTCTCATATTTTCTATCAGGTCTTATCACCCTCGTCTTATCTTCTTCACCCTCCTTATAATCATCAGTTGTATACTCCCTCTCTCCTTTATCACCACATTTCTTTATCCATATTTTACCATCTTCTATTCCACTTTTTTTTACCAGTCTCCTTTCTTCGTTATCTCTTCTTCCCTTTCTTCTTTATCATCACTATCATCATATCTCCCCTTTTCTCTCCCTTTCTCTCCCTTTTTTCCTCCTTTCTCTCCCTTGGTCATCCCTCTATCCATTCTTCTCCTCCAATTACCACCTCTCTATCCCTTCATCATCCCTTTCCTCCTCCCCTATCTCCCTCCCTTTATCATCCCTCTCCTCTCCTCATTATTAGCACCCTTCCACTCTGTTTCCTTTCATCGTCCCACCTCTTTCCTGTTCCTTCATTCATTCACTACCCCTCTTACTCTTTATCTCGCCCCCTCTCCCCCTCCCCTCCCTACCTCATTCACACATCATTCCTTCTATATACTCGTTACACACACCATGTTACACACCCACATTTGTTCTTACCTTTCTCTCCATCCCTCCATCACACCTCTTCCCTCCCTCCCCCTATCACACCCCTTATCTCCCTCCCTTCATCCCTCCATCACCCCCTTTTCCTCCATCCCTCCATCACACCCCTTCTCTCTCCCTCCCTCTAGCACACCCCTTCTCCCCCTCCCTCTGTCATACTCCTTGTCTCCGTCCCTCCTTCCCTCCTCCACATCCCTGCTACCTCCCCTTATCGTCCCTCCCCAACAAATGAAGACTGGGGGAATGCTTTTGTTTATGTTGATTACTGACGAAGAAGAAGAAGAAGGTGGTGGTGGTGGCTTATCTTGAAAGGGCTTGGTGCTGATGTTATGTGTGTGTGTGTGTGTGTGTGTGTGTGAGAGAGAGAGAGAGAGAAAGAGATATGATACGTACGTGTGTGTGTGTGTGTGTGTGTGTGTGTGTGTGTGTAGCAAGGGATTGAGGGAGTGTGTAGATGTGTAGGAGAAAGAATAAAGAGTGGATAGGCATGTAGGGAGGCAGGAGGGACACAGACACCCAAGCTCACCATCCATCCATCCACCCTAACCCCCTTACAAAAATAATAACAATAACAACAACCACTTTGGATTTTCCCCTGGGACGGTCACCTCTTCACCTCCTCAAACAGAATTTTACCTTCGTGATGGACCTTGTTATCTTTATTCTATACTCCCATCCCCCATCTTCAGTCTACTCCCTTCCCTCACCTTCATTCTACTCCCTTCCCCACCTTCATTCTACTTCCTTCCCTCACAGTCTACTCCCTTCCCCCATCTTCATTCTACTCCCTTCCCCCATCTACATTCTACTCCTTTCCTTCACCGTCATACTCGCTACACACATAATATATTATATTCTACTCGCTTCCCATCTTCAGTATACTCGCTTCACACCCACTTTAAGAGCCTCCCTAACCTATATAGCCTTACCTAACCTGTCTCTAATATAATTCAAACTATCCCAACCCTCCACACACCTAATAATCTAACCTAATCTAGCACAATCTAACCTAACATAAACTTTTTGGTATTCTTCTTGACGTACCTAATATCGTCCTGTTTTGATACCTCTCTAGCCTATATAGCCTTACCTACTGTACTCTAACCTAACCAACCTAACCTAAACTGAATAAACTGAGAGAGAGAGAGAGAGAGAGAGAGAGAGAGAGAGAGAGAGAGAGAGAGAGACTGATATACATTCCACCACAACATCAGGGAGTTTGTCATTATGGTAGCTAACTTATATATAAAGAAGAATGATGGTAATGCTTTTTCTTTGACAACTTAGGATATGGACACACTCTACAGGGGAATATTTGTATCTTCTTTCATTCATTCATTCATTCATTAGTGCTTTCTTTTAGTCTTTCTTTTTTTCATTCATTTTTATTTTTGTCATGTAGCACTATTATTGTTTCGTGTTTTCATTTATTTGTCTGTTATTTATTTATTGGTGTGTCTTCTTCTCACCCCCCCCCCTCCCACCCTCTCTCTCACATTCCCTCCATCTCTTCTCTTTATCCCCATCTTTACAGTTCATTCTTGTTTCCACCCTTTTTCCTCCATCCCTTCTCACTCACATTCTCTCACCTTCCATCTTCCCTCCCTCCCTCCCACTCTCTCATACCCTACCCTCCCTCCTCCTCCTCTTCTTCCTCCTCCTCCTCTCTCGGGACTTGGATATTCAATCTTGCCTGGGATGGTCTTGTTCGACTCCTTAATTTTCATAATGAGAGAGAAAGAGAGAGAGAGAAAAGGAAAAAATAACATTAGATCTTTTTTACCTATAAACGGCTTTATTTCTATTATAGTATTGTGGAAGCAATGTTAAAGGAATAAAGAGGGAAAGAGCAAGAAAGTAAGAGGAAGGAAGAGGGAAAGAGCAACAAAGTAAGAGGAAGGAAGAGGGAAAGAGGAACAAATTCAACATGACATACATACATAGTAACCTACAGGATATGAAGGTTCCAGGATAGAGTTGATGTGACAATAACACACATACAGGTAATATATAAATGGTTGATTAATGGAAATATCGTCTTCACCTCATAAGCTTCTCCTTTTCTTCTTTCCTTCCATTCCCCACCCACCCATCTTTCTCTTATCTTCCATATTCCTTCATTCCTTCTTTCCTCTTTTCTTTTATTACTCCTTTTTAGTTTAGTTCTAGTTTCCCATCCATGTCCTTATCCTCCTCATCTTTTCCTTCCTTACTCCTTTCCTCGTTCTTCCTTACTCCTTTCTCCATTCTTCTTTACTCCTTTCCTCGTTCTTCCTTTCTCCTTTCTCCATTCTTCCTTACTCCTTTCCTCGTTCTTCCTTAATCCTTTCCCCATTCTTCCTTTCTCCTTTCTCCATTTTTCCTTACTCCTTTCCTCATTCTTCTTTACTCCTTTCCCCATTCTTCCTTACTCCTTTCCACATTCTTCCTTTCTCCTTTCTCCATTCTTCCTTACTCCTTTCCCCATTCCTTCCTTACTCCTTTCCCCATTCTTCCTTTCTCCTTTCTCCATTCTTCCTTACTCCTTTCCCTATCCTTTCCTATCCGTTTCCTCATTATCCCCATCTTTATAGTTCATTCTTGTTTCCACCCTTTTTCCTCTGTCCCATTATTTTTCATCACATTCTCTTTCTCACTAACCCACTTCGTCTCCTCCCTCCTCCTCCTCCTCCTCCCTCCTCTTTCTTCCCCTCCCACTCCTCCTCCCTCCTCTTTCTTCCCCTCCCACTCCTCCTCCCTCCTCTTCCTCTTTCTCCTCCTCCACTCATTTCTACTTTCCTAACTAAGACAGAGGTGTGTGTGTGTGTGTGTGTGTGTGTGTGTGTGTGTGTGTAGAAGGAAAGGGGGGGGAGGGAGTACTCACACCCTTTTACCACACCTCCAAAACAGCCACAAGTTTATTTTCTTCAAGTTATCCATTTCCATTAGAAAGTTGTATAGTAACTCTGAAAAAAAAAATATGAATGATAAATAAAATCAGTGTTAACCCAAAAAGTACAGTTGCAGATTTGAGTTACGTTTCACCTTTTCCTCTTTTTTTTTTTTTTTTTTGAGATCATAACCATTATTTTTGCTCTTCTGGTCCTGTTTCCTACCATATTCTAGAAGGAATCAAGGCACTCCAATATAACAAAAGCGAATTACCCCCTAAATGAGACAAAACACAGTGATCGACCCCAAATTAAACCTCCGCCACTTGAACAAATTAGATGAGTTAGCCTTGTCAAATATTCACTGCATTTTACGTGATTGGCATCTTAAACCCGCCTCTGTCATTCCTACTTTTCATACTCCTACTCCTTCCCAATAATCCCTCCTCCTCCTCCTCCTCCTTCCCAATAATTCCTTCTCCTTGTCTTCTCCCTTCTCCTTTCCCTCCTCCTCCTCCTCCTCCTCCTCATCATCATCATCATCATCATCATCATCATCATCATCATCATCATCATCATCTCTGAGTCCCTTCCTTCCTCTTGATCATTCATACACACCTCATTCATTATTCACGTTTATATCCTTCATTTCGAGGCCAGTAGTGGTGAACCATGGTGGGTTATTCATGTTTTCAGAATAATTTAGTTATGGTTTCTGTATAATAGTCATCGTCATCATCGTTAAAATCATTGTAATCTAAACCAGGATAATATTGTCTTTTTCATTTTGGTTATTGCTGTCATTATCATCTTATTGTTTTCTTTATTATTATCTTTTTATGATTGTATGATTATATATATATATGGCTTAAAGGACCCTGTGATGTAGTAAGAAAATAATTGGAGGTAAATGAGTCCTTCAAATATTGCCATGAAACACCAACTATATGGAAGAAGCTAGTTTCGTGGCATGGTCAGGTAAAATCAGAAGCCTCCAGTTTTCATATACGTCACAGGGTCCTTAATTAAGGGGGAAGTTTTGTGTTGGTAAATCTGGAGCAACCGATTCCTCCAAACTATTCCAAGCAACAGGACACCATTATTTTTGTTCTTCCTGTCCTGTTTCCAAGCATACTTAGGAGGAATCATAGCACTCCAATGCACCAATAAAGAATTACCACCTTAAGGTACCCTGGGCTCTTCTCAGAAAATTGGAGGTAAATGAGTCCTTCAAATATTGCCACGAAACACCACCTATATGGAAGGAGATTGATTTGTGGCATAGTCAGGAGGAATCAGAAGCCTCCAATTCTCAAACACGATCACAGGGTCCTTAAAATGTAAACCAGCCGATGAACCCGATTGTGTGGTGTCCGTATGTAGAGTTTGTAGTGAGTATTTCCCTGTTCGCGGTGTCTGGCCGGAAACACGACCTCAAGTGAAACCTCATAGATGAGATATCGTGTGGCAACATTTTAACAACCTAGTGATTGTGTAAGTCAAGTTTAATTACATTTGAAATTACAGTTTAGAGTTTTGTGACACACACACACACACACACACACACACACACACACACACACACACACACACACACACACACACACACATAACTCGTATAGTATAGTAGATTATTATTATTATAATTTTGCTCTGTAAGTATAAGGAGTGAATAAGTAAATCCTCAATACTCGCCTGTGACAGACTGATGTAGATACTACTAGATAGTGAGTGGAGTAGTGAGTGAGGGAGGGAAGGAAGTGAATGGGAGAGTTAGCTTGGAAAAGAGCGAAGGGTATATAATTCGTGGTAAGAAATTAGGAAAAAGAGGTGGATTGAGGAAAGGGAAGAGAGGGAAAGAAGTTGAAGTGAGAGAAGTAGTGGAAGGAGAGTAAAGACAGAGGCAGGGAAGAATGGTATGGATGGTAAGATGAAAAAGAGAAGGAATATGGGGAAGGAAAGAGATGAATTGAGTGGTAAAGAATATAGACAGTCGAGGAGAACGTGAAAGTGAGGAGAAAAATAGATAATGAAGTCGTCGAGATGAGAAACAAGGGAGGGGAAGGAAGAAAACAAGGAGAGTATGCATGGAGAGTATTTGGTTAAGGTGAGGGAGTGAGAGGGAGAGTAAGGAGGGGAGGAAACAAGGAGAGTCAAGAAGAGTATGTATAGTGGGTACTGCATGGGAAGAGACGAAACAGTGAGAGGAAGACTAGGGAAGGGAAGGAAACAGGAAGAGTATGTATGGAAAAAGGGAGAGTATATATGTATGGAGGGTATTGTATGTATAGAAACAGGGAGAGTATGTATGGAGGGTATTGGGTTTGGGTGAGGTGTTGTTTTTTAGGAAGAGGAAAGAGATGAAGTGTATGTTTAAGAGTGAGTAAGTGAGTGTTGTCTTGGCACTCCTGATTTTACAACTCTGTGTGTGTGTGGAGAGAGAGAGAGAGAGAGAGAGAGAGAGAGAGAGAGAGAGAAGGTAAAAGGAGAGGGAGGTTGGAACGGAAAAGAGTGAGAATGAAAATTGGAGGTTAACTCACATCATCACTCTCTTTCTCACTCATATGCTACAGAAATGAGTTACATTGACATTAAGGTGGTAATTCTCTTTTGGTACATTGGAGTGCCTTGATTCCTCCAAAGTATGCCAGGAAACAGGATTATAATCGTATATTATCTCTCTTTCCCTCTTGTTTTCTTCTCATTTTTTTATCCTTTTTCGTCTTTATCCCTCCATTCTCTCTCTCCAATTTAAGTTTTTGTTTTTGCTTACTAACGTGTGTGTGTGTGTGTGTGTGTGTGATGCAATGACAGTTCAAATCATGATGTCGAAATATCTTTTATGAAACTTGGCAATTTCATTTCACATACGAGTGGCTCCATCAAGGTCAATTTTGGTGAACATTAACGCAAAAATTGGCAACACTGCACAACCATTACAATACAAAGGGCTATTCAGGATCAGAGGGACACAAGCGACACCCATCACCATTACAATACAAAGGGCAGTTCAGAATGAGAGGGACACAAGCGACATCCATGGCAACACACTTACAATACAAAACCATGAATGAAAGAGAAGGGAATTACAGCCATGGCTTCTGTTATTGTAAAGTTATGAAGCGTCAATAGATTTCAAGGGAATAATTCTGTCTCTCAGTTTTTTATATATATACTTTTATGTGTATATTAAAAGAGAAGTTTATTCGGTTATCACAATGTAGATGTAATTTTTTTCTACTTTTATTTTTTATCTTTTTCTTTTTCTTTTTTCTTTATTTTTTTTTTCTTTTTTTTTCTTTTTTTTTCCTGAGGTAGCTTGCGAATCTGAATGTGTTATTGTTATTTTTTTCGTATTACATTTCTACCTAAGATTCTCTCCTGATTTCTGTTTCCCTTATAATATTCCTCTTTCATATTGCGATATTTTCTCTTCCATTCATGCCTCTTTCACTTTTAATTCAAGCCTTAATTAAGTTTATCTCCAACAATGCGAGTGACGCTTTAGCTCATTTATCATCCAGCCTCTACAAGTATACAACTGGTATTCTTTTTTCATTATTATTATAGCTGTTTGCTTGTTTGTGTGTGTGTGGATTTTTTTTTTTTTTTTTTAGTGTGTCTGTGTGGTTTTTTTTTATTAGTGTGTCTGTGTGTTTGTTTGTTTTATTATTAGTGTGTTGTTTGTGTAGGCTATGTCCATATTCGTCTAGATGTTTAGACGTATTTGTGTTATTATTTTCACACTTTGTCAATCACTGATGATTATAATTATTGTAGTTTAAATATTTGCCATTCACACACTCAAGTTTTGGGGGTTTCACACAGGTAAATAGTCTTCTTACATTAATTAAGGACCCTGTGATTGTGTATGAGACGTGGGGGCTTCAAAATTCCTCCTGACTGTACTACAAAACAAGCTCCTTCCATCTAGTTAGTGTTTCATGGCAATATTTGAAGGACTCATTTATCTCCAATTTTCTGACTACATCACAAGGAGCCTCAATGTGTCACTATAGGTTTGGGGTTATCAGATGTTGTCGGCAGATTGTAGGCTGTTTGTTTACTTCCTCCAAACCATCCATGCCTTGAAACAGAATCCAACAATAGAGGTGATGTTTTGGTGCACAGTTTTTTGGAGGAACCAGGAACTACTAACCAATACAACGACAGATTCACAAGCACCATTTTTTTTTTTTTTTTTTTATCAACTATGCTTGCATCACGGGCATCCTGCAGGGCTCTATTGATATGAGTTTGATTGAAGAAAGAAGAATACACCGTGTTATTCCCCTAAATGCAAACAGATATACAGAAAAAACAGACATAAAAAAAAAACAGAAAACAGACAAAATAAACACAGACACATATATAGGAACATACCAAAAATAAACAAATAAAACACACACACACACACACACACACATACAGAGAAACAGACAAAATCATTCACACACTTAAGGTCCAATAATAAAACACTACCATATCCAGCCTGAGTTATTTTTTTATTTAGTATTGTAATTTTTCCGTGGTTCCTAATGTGGTGGTGTATAGAGACGAGGGTTAGGGCCGGCCACAGGGGGAAGGAAGGAAGGGAAGGAAGGGGGGAGAGGAGAGGAGTAGGTGAAGGTGAGATATCAGTGGTGAGAGAGTGAACTGTTTTTGTAGCTGGGAGGGAGAACATTATTAGTATGGTATATCCTCCTGTAATTCTATAATCTCTCTCCTCTTTATAATATTATCTGCAGCCTCCAGTAATTCAACGGGGTGCATCTTGTTTTTCTTTATATTATCTCCAGCCACCAATAATTAAACGGGGCCATCTTGTTTTTCTTTATATTATATTATATTATATTATATTATCTTCACCATCTTTCATTCTCCTTTTATTACAATATTTCAACGGGGGCATCTTTTTTCTCTCATTATAATCTCCAGCATAGCATAATCTTTCCTCTCAAAATATCTCTCTCTGTGTCTTTCAATGTCGAACTTCATAGACACTTGGTTAATATTTGCATCACTCGACTCGTGTGTGTCACTGATTTATCTATTTGTTTATTTATCTATTTCTTAATTTATCTATTACTTCGTGGTCTTGTTTCCTTCACCATCTGTTGTGTGTGTGTGTGTGTGTGTGTGTGTGTGTGTGTGTGTGTGTGTGTGTGTGTTCCAGAGGTTTTTACAGCCAGAAAAATAACTCTGAATAGTTGTGTGTTATTTATTTATTTAGTTAGGTTCATGCAAGGTGTTATGTCACTTTTATTTTTGTTTATATGTGTGATTATAGTTCTACCTCATCTGCCTCCTGAGATGATATGGCTGAGGTTTGTGTGTGTTGAGTTATTCTAGGTAGGTTTGGTTTTATTTGGGTACATGTGGGTCGTGTGTTGGACGTGTGTTGATAGTCCTTTAATTAATAGAGTCTGGGCTTTTTTACTCATCACACGTATTTGTTTTCCCTTTATTTTAGATTTATTAATATTTGTTCGGCTTTATTTTGTGTGCAGGAGATAACGTGTAGTACCTATTGACACATACCAGTTGTTTCAGATTTGATATAAACATGATTTTGCTTCTATATAATGAATGTTACTTGATCACCCCCTTACATCCTTCCTGCTTGCTGTTACACCTCTCTCTCTATCACCTTTATCTGGCTCTATATGACCTCACTGTTGCGGCGCCTAATATCAATCCATCACCCTCTTTTCAGTCTGGTGTGTACAACAATATTCCGGTTATGGGTATATCATCATCATCATCCTGCTCTCCGTGACCTGACCTGACCTGTGGCCGCCCCTCCACCTCCCAACATGCTGCTGTGTGTGTATGTGTATGTGTGTGTGTGACCCGATGACCCCCACCCCCGCCCACACACTGTCCAGCCCATGCCACGTCTAGTAAGTAAAACATGTATGTATTTATTTATGTATGTGCCACTCAACAACACGTATGAAGTATAAGTAAGTATGTAAGATGCTTCACTTGAGAGCAACATCGACTAGAATGAATGAATGCTTGGCTTGAGTATAATAATAGTGCATGTCAGTAATATAATTATACCCTTGAAAAGCCACTGGTAATAATTAACACATATCATAATAATTATCATCACAGTACCTAATCAACAACATTTATATTTGTGATTATTCTCGCCAGCCACGGTACAAACAACCACTGGTAATATACTCTCTCCCTTTATTTATTTATTTTAATGCACAAGAATAAATACAACGTCTATGAAGTTATACAGCCATACCGATTTATAATATAATCATATGTATGTATATATATATTTAGAAGGTTTAAAATTGCTATGGTGAAAATAACGTCTAAGGGGGAGAACTATTAAAGGGAACGGCATCAGTCCAACACGTCCCAGACAAGTTCCCGACGCGTTGTGTGTGACCTCAACGCGTCGCAACTCATTACCAACGTGTTCAGCCGCAGTGATAGGGTAGTGAAGTAGGTAACAGGGACAGTGAAGAGTGCAGTGATCAATATAAGCAGTGAGGGGGAATTTATACTTTGTCTGCCTGTCTGTCTGTGTGTGTGTGTGTGTATGACATTGATGATGAACCAACCACCACCTGGATGCTCAAATAAATCTGGAATGTTATTTGTTTAGGTGTTATGATGTGTGTACAGGGATACATTATACAGTATAGAATAGATAGATGACAAGTAAACATAAACATTGAGGGGAATTTGAGGGAGGGGGCACGCATTTGTATGTAGGTTAATATAGTGTGTGTGTGTGTGTGTGTGTGTGTGTATGAACAAGGGGTACTATGTAATGCTCGTGTCTGTGTGTATATCAGTGTGTGTTATGTGTGTTTGCCTGTGAATATTTGCGCTATATATATATGCGTGTGTGTGTGTGTGTGTTGGTATATATATAGTGTGTGTGCGTGTGTGTGTCGGTATATAGATAGTGTATGTGTATGTGTGTGTGTGTGTGCGTGTGTGTGTGTGTGCGATAGGGTACGAACCAGTCTGTAGCAGAAATCATTTATCCTGGTTATTTTGCTTCGATATTTATGGTGTTTCGTTATGAAATATTTACTCTGTCAGCCACGTGTCTTTTTTATTTAACCAGGAAATATTCGTGTTGGAGGTGAACATTTTTAGGAATAGTGTTGTTTGTTTTTTCTTTTCCCTTGTTGTGTTTGTCATGATCTGAAGGTTTGAGGAAAATAAAAGGAATCAGATGTAAGCAGATTTGAAGACTACTGACTCCTCCAAGCTATGCATTTGTGTGTGTGTGTGTGTGTGTGAAGAAAATGTACAATGTGATAATGATGTCTTTGCATCAGTGTGTGTTATATGTGTGTGTGGATGTTAATGCTTTAACTGTGTATGTGTGCGTGCGTGCGTGCGTGATATTTGTGAGAGGGGACACAGTTATAATGGGCGTGGGTGTGATAGCCTTGGTTGGTGAGTGAGATTGACTCTTTCTCACTCTCTCTTTCTCTCTCGCTTTCTCTCTAACACGATACATACAGCCAAGGGAATACGTATATCTAGGAGTTGGACAGGATTTTACACAGGACAGATACAGTAGGCCTATTGCTTGGTTAAGTTCAAAACAAAACAAGAACGGCGTGTGAAGGAAGAGCTACAGTGTATTGCTAGCGACTATATAGTGAACGGGGGAGTCTCTAGAGGGAAGGAGGGAGGGAACGTGAGGAACAGGATCATTAAGGGATATTGAATAGCACAACAGGAGTAGAACGAAAAGTGACAACAGAATCGAAGTAAGATATGACAACAGAATGGAATTAAGAGATGACAACAGAATGGAATTAAGAGATGACAACAGAATCGAAGTAAGAGATGACAACAGAATCGAAGTAAGAGATGACAACAGAATCGAATAATTATTAAGAGATGACAAACGGAATGGATGTTATAGGCTACTCATCAACAGAAAGAAGTGTGAGTAGTGTTAATAGACCTACCAACAGGGAAGGTGGTAACAAACAGAACCATCCAGGTATAATAATGAGAGTGCGACAAGGGGAATTAGGGGATGGAAACTATTGTGTATAATTATGAAAGTGCGACAAAGGGATGGAAACTATTGTATATAATCATAAATGTAGGTCCCAGTGAACTAATGACTAAAGGGAGGGATGAAGGACGTGTGTGTGTGTGTGTGTGCTGTTGAAGAAGAGGGATGCTTGGGTGTCTTGGAAGAGATGCGCGTGCGTGCGTGCGTGTGTGCTGAGTAGGCTCCACATATTTGCGGCCCCCAGCTATAAAGATGTTGTCTGTCTACTGAGGAAGGTTGAGGAGTGGCTGGGGGACTTCTGCGTCGCCTTCTGCAGGTAGTGAGGATGAGGAGGTGGCGGACCGCTTGTACAGGTACCTCTTGTCGTAGCTGGACATCCTGGGACCCATGTCACTGTTGGTGCTGCCGCTGATGGCAACGATCTCACGCAACGTCTCCTGAAGCTGAGGGAGGAAGGAAGGAAGGAGAATTAGTTGATGGGCAAACTGTGTGTGTGTGTGTGTGTGTGTGTGTGTGTGTGTGTGTGTGTGTGTAAACTGAGACACGAAGGAAGGAAAATTAAATGATGGGGAAACTTTGTGTGTGTGTGTGTGTGTGTGTAAACTGCGACACATTTACTGACATACAGAGAGACTTGAGGAAATACACTGATTATAGGCCTACCTCTCTCTCTATAAACGTTTCTATAACTTCACGTGCAGTAAAACGTTCATGACATCACTTAGCACAAAACCCTATCCACAACCAGAACACTCTTTATAAGAACGTAATTAAAAACGTTGTACACACGTTTGCCAGTACTGACCCGAATGTTTGTGGTGCTGTAACGTAACCAAAACTTATAGAGAACATTCGGAATTGGTGGTGTGTGTGATGTGGTGATGTGGTGATGTAGGAGTGGTGTGGCATCTCTCTATCTCCCCTCAACCATCATTCCCCCTTCCTCCCTCCCTCCCTTCGAATCACAGGTCATGCATACATACATACATATTACATACTTATATATGCATGCTATTGTCAACCCGTGCACACATACTGTACGTCGGTATACACGCAACTCTGCACGCACACACATGAGATAATGCACGGAACTTTTCAAAACACACACACACATACACACACGGGCAATAATATAAAAACATGTTCTTTAGCCACACATAGACATCTACGAACACGTTTGCGGCTGCTGTTTTTGTCTATTCCTATTTTTGTGTGGCATAAATTTTATAACAGCTAGTATTAAGCTTTTCGTGATTCGTGCTTCTAAATAGTTGTAGAAAGATTGTAAACTTGTGCTGTAATTATTGATGTTTCATGTTTAGTTAAAGGAACCCATATAAATTGAACGTTGCTATATATTGCCGTGTCGTATATACATTTATAAGACGATACATATATTTTCTATAATAAATACTGATATAAAAACTAGAAGCTGTGAGGAGATATTGTTACTCGCTACTGTACACCTAAACACAAACAAAAAAACTCGATCATTAAAGAAGAGACCTGCGATTCCATTCGACAATAATAATGGGATTCTACAGATTTCTCCAAAGTACGACACAAACAGATTCCTCAATATATACAGTAGATACAGTCGGCCTCAAGAATTCGTACACAGAGCATTGGCTATAGAAGAGGTCTTTATTTGTAATGATTGTTCTGCCGACTGATTCAACTATTAGCCAAATAACATTACTACAAGTTTTATATGTTAGAAAATTATAATGTACTAAAATTTCTAGTTGTTACGAAGCCTTGATCTCACGGTGGTGTATACGAATTGCTGAGGCCGACTGTACTACATTATAAAAGAGTTTGTTTATAAGGAATCAATAGCCTCCATTCAGCTGACCAGGATAATCACAGCCCTCCTCCACCCTTCTAAAGTTATCGGATATGTTTCTAAAGACATAAAGATAGACAGGCAGGCAAGGCAAGGCAAGGCAAAGTGGGTTGGGTAGTTGGTTGGTTGGTTGGGTAGGTGGGTAGTGTTGGTTGGTTGGTTGGGTAGGTGGGTGGTGTTGGTTGGTTGGTTGGGTAGGTGGGTGGTGTTGGTTGGTTGGTTGGTTGGTTGGTTGGTTGGTTGGGTAGGTGGGTAGTGTTGGTTGGTTGGTTGGGTAGGTGGGTGGTGTTGGTTGGTTGGTTGGGTAGGTGGGTGGTGTTGGTTGGGTAGGTGGGTGGTGTTGGTTGGTTGGTTGGGTAGGTAGGTGGGTGGTACGGACATCTGGGCCTGATATGTAAACAAAGACATCTAAGAGACAAAAGGAAACACAACGCTGGCTGGCTGCTCTGTAGTGGTAATGGAGTCTTGTATAACGATGGGATGGGAAGGAAGGAAGAGCCTGGGATTAATATTTCTCGGCCAAATGCTTTCACGCGAGGTAACGGCGGTACAGGAGGGTATAGTATGTGTGTGTGTGTGTGTGTGTCAGTTGTAGTGTGTGTTGTTGTGTATAGTGTGTGTAGATTGTGTTTGTGAAGTGTAGTGTAGTGTTTGTGTAGCCTGTGTAATGTGTTGTGTGTAGTGTGTGTAGAGTGTATTGTGTGTATAGAGTGTGTAGTGTGTGTAGAATGTGTTGTGTGTCTAGTATGTGTGTGTAGAATGTGTTGTGTGTCTAGTATGTGTGTGTAGAATGTGTTGTGTGTGTAGTATGTGTGTATAGTGTTGAATCCAAGGGGTATAGTCGTCCATTATATTCTGTGTTCTTGGTGGCATTACTTAGTGAGGGGAAGCTATTACGTTACTGCCATTGTGATTGCAGGTGAATATGTTTTCCCTTACAACAAATCATCTTATAACAATACCCGTTATACGAGGCCTGTGTTTACGATGCCATACTGTAAGTCATCCGCCAAAGGTACAGTCACGAGAACTAATAAGTATCCAGGTGTGCTTCGAATACCTAGAGACAGTAAAGAAGGAACAATAAGATCTCCATTGGAAGTAGTTCGTGGGTTCAAAGCTTCAATCAAACCTGTATACTTATTAGTGCTCGTAACTGTACCAGAGCAAGAACCATGGAAGGTGAAACAGGTGAAACATTTCGCTACAAATATTGATGCATCGTGGTAGAGTTTTAGGGTTACCAAGGAAGGCTGACTCCCTCGGCATATCACAGCTTTGGCACATTACCATTCTCAGTCTACAAGGTCTCTATTCTAAACTTAAATAACTATCACTTATATGGAAAAAATTGCTAGCATCTCATTTCAATTATTAGCATTTTGGATCAATTAAATACAAACCAAAACAAATTGCATTAAACTTTACGTAACCAAACTATTATCTACAACTTGTAAACACCAAAATCTACCCCACACATGTATTTAATTAACATCACGTGAGCAGCAAGGAAAGCGGTACATTTTCGCCATGACAAAGAAACCATGTGTGTGATATCGATAACGTCACCACCACGTCTTGAACATAGACTGACTCACCTGCTTGATCAAATCCTTCATCTGGGTAATACCGGAGTCATCAGCACGTGTGGGCAGGTAGCGGGCCTCTGTCTGTCCGCTGACCACCACACAGCCACCACCACCACTACTGCAACCAACCACACACGGCACATCTCTCTGTAACATGACATTATATCCGTTAATACACACACACACACACACACACACGGCACATCTCTCTGTAAAATGACATTATATCCCGTTAATACACACACACAGTAAATATTATTCACTCCCAGGAAATGCACTACCACGATCTCTCTCTCTCTCTCTCTCTCTCTCTCTCTCTCCTCTCTCTCTCTCTCTCTCTCTCTCTCTCTCTCTCTCTCTCTCTCTCTCTCTCTCTCTCTCTCTCCCTCTCTCTCTCTCTCTCTCTCTCTCTCTCTCTCTCTCTCTCTCTCTCTCTCTCTCTCTCTCTCTCTCTCTCTCTCTCTCTCTCTCTCTCTCTCTCTCAATAATATAAAATCATTACATTGTTCCGCACACCACAATTAATCACCAGAAGAATATTGTTCAACTATACCATGTCAGTGATAACTAATTGCCTCCACCCACTCACAACTAAATATCTCATTTGATTTTATAAGCATTTAACTATGCAGGAGAGATTAAGAGTATATAGTTATTTTGTGTTTGGGCTTATTTGTGCGTGCTTGTGGGGGGGGGGGATATAATTGTGTGTGTGTGTGTGTGTGTGTGTTTAGGTACTTGAATATTAGCATGTGGTGATGATTAGTATTGATGAGTTAGCTGCCTTCCTTATGTGTTGGTCTGTAGGTGTGTCTGTCTGTTGATGTAATTGTTTGTTTGTCTTATATGTTTGCTCTCTCACACACACACACACCCGGTTCCCTTACTGGCCCTGAATCTTCCTCTTCCTTTTTCCCTCCTCTATCCTTGCTGTCCCTGAATCTTACCCTCCTCATACACTTATAGTCCCCTTAACTTATCCTAGGTCCCCTGAGTCTTATCCTATTCCCTTCCCTTATCCCTTCCTCGCCCCTTCCCTTTCCTTGATGGCCCTATAAGTCTTCCCCTCCTGGCCCCTTCCCTTGTCTCCTTCCTCGCTCCTTCCCTTTCCTTGGTGGCCCTAAATAGTCTTCCAACTCCCCCTTCCCTTGTCCCTTCCTCGCCCCATCACTTTCCTTGGTGGCCCTAAGGTCTTTCCCCCTCCCCCTTCCCTTGTTCCCTTCCTACTGATGCCATCCCTCAGCATTACTGCACCACAACACAACACACACACCACACCACTCACATTGCTACCACACACATACATACTTACTCATTCATTCATCCTGGTCCACACTCTTTCAATTTCTGTCTCTTTGTCTGTATGTCTGTCTCTATCTGTTTATCTATGAGTTAATCTATCTGTCTATCCAGGTATTACACACACATACACACACCTTCCTTCCCATTCCACTAGACCCTTGATAAATAAAAGAGAGAGATTAGATTGTGAGGGAAAAGAGATGAATATGAGTGACACGAGGATAACCCAGTGTTCGTGTAGTATTTGTCTCTCATTAACCTTCACCCTCACACTCCAACACTTCCTCCCTCCCTCCCTCCCTCCCTCTCTCCTCATACGACAAGACAGACTTCAAGCACTCAGCCACTGTTTTCTTTACTTTCTCTCTCTCACACACGTTTAGGCCTATTTTTAGATAACTCAGCTTAGATTTGTGTGTACAATTGCAGGCGCTTGATTATTTTTCACAGGGCGACTCACTATTTACACAACTACATCAACATCAATGAACACTTAACACACTGTTGCACACTTTGTCACTTACACTTAGACTAGGTTAGAGAGAGAGAGAGAGAGAGAGAGAGAGAGAGAGAGAGAGGAGAGAGAGAGAGAGAGAGAGTAATTATCCTTCCCTCCCCCTGCCTTCATTCAATTAACCTCTGTCCCTTCCTCCCTCTCCTCTTCCACCTCATTGTGTAAAGTACTTTTTTCTCATTAACTCGATTTTGTCCCCTCACTCCTACTCTTAAGGGATCCGTGATGTTGTCAGAAAATTGATGGTAAACGAGTCCTGCAAATATTACCACGAAACACTACCTACAGTATATGGAAGGAGATTTTGGTTTCGTGGCATAGTCAGGAGGAATCAGAAGCCTCCAATTCACATACACGATCATAGGGTCCTTAATTAATCATCTAGTCCTGCTCCCCTTTCTTTTCCCTCACTCATTACCTTTCTCTTTACCACATTGGCAATTATCCTCCCTCAAAATACATCTAGTCTTCTTCCATTTCTTGCCCTCTTTCATTGCCCTATCTCTTCCACATTAGTATATAATGATCCTCCCTAAATCTCACTCATATCCTTCCCTTTCTTGACCTCTCTCATTGTCCCTCTCTCTTCCATCGTGACCTCTCCTCTATATAGTATTCTTCCCTTTCTTGACATCTCTCATTGCCTATTTCTCACCTCCTTACCTTTCCTGAAACCTTGATTAAAACTCTTTTCCTTTTTCCTCCTTCCCTCACTTTCCTCTTTTCTCACTATCTTTCTCTCCTCCTTCACTTATCCCT
>JAWZYT010004341.1:0-5000 GCA_034508575.1 Petrolisthes manimaculis
TACCAAACAGGTAGGTAGGAAACTGGGGTCGAGTGAGTACAAGAGAGAGAAACAGAACAATTGAAATGGATAGTTTAATTAATGTGTTTTGAGAGTTGGAGAACAAACGTGAATACCAACAGGAGGACTGAGAATGAAGGAGAATGTGGTGCTATAATAGTGTAATAAAATTGTATAGTCCTTTTTATTAAACAGACAACAACAACAACAACAACTCGAATCTCACACACACTATGCATTTCCTTCAAGAATTTCCTCAATCTCTCTGATCGTTTTTGACATATTATATTTTTGGTACCGTACTGAAGGCAGGCAATTGGTGTGTTGTACTGTAGGCTTGATGATGATGATGATGAGTTCTTGATTTACTAATGTTTTTTGTTGTTTCAATAAAATAATGATCTTAAGAAAAATATAACATGAATATTGCACGAGGGTTACATATGAAATCCTTGAAGCAACTAGACCATGAGGCGAGTGAGGCCAGTATGTGTAGAGGGGGGGGGGGGGAGGTTGAGAGAGGACAAGGGAGGGAGGGAGGGAGGGAGAACCGTAGCACAAGCCTCTCACTCAACCCTACCCCCCTACCCCCCACCCCCCTACCCCCCACCCCCCTACCCCCCAACCCCCACGACCTCCATACCCCCACGACCACTCGCTCAAGCTCCTGCCTGCTGTGGGGAGGTGGGAGGGGGCCGGTAATCCCTCTCCCCATTCTCCTGCTCACCTTCCCTGCCTCTCCCTGCTGCCTCTCTCTGAATCGCTAGGCCATATCTCACCTCACTGTTCGTTATACCTACCTCTCCCTGCCTACCTCTCCCTGCTTACCTCTCCCTGCTTACCTCTCACTTCCTCTGTCTACCTCTCCCTGCCTACCTCTCACTTCCTCTGTCTACCTCTCTCTTCCTCTGTCTACCTCTCCCTGCCTACACTCTACCTCTCCCTGCATCACCCTACCTTACACTCTGTTTACCTTTACCCTCTGTTTAACCTTCCCCGGCCTGCCTGCCTTACGTTATAATATTTCTTTCAGTTTTCCTTCCTGTGTCATCCAACCTCGGAATACAACATTTTATTATTCTGTGTACAGTTGCAGTCACATGTATCAAACCCAATGGAGACTGGGCCCCCTCTTCGCACATACTAAGAGAAGGACGAGACAATTTTTTTTTAATAGACCCTTTTCAATTGTAGCAATTTCATGTTTCCGTAACTGTACACTCGTAATCCAAAATATGTATCCAGGCTTGTTTCGAATAGCCTGATTGAGTATTAAGCGAGTTCAAACAAATATAAAACAGGATAAGCGTTGTTGTAATTGGTTCACTAGTATGTCAAATGATTCGAAACTTTAACATGAGCTGGATACAAATTTTGGATTGCGAGTGTACAGTAGATGTGTGTTGAGAGGCAAAACATCACTTCACTTACCTGTATCCTTCTTGACTCATCTTTCGTCTTAGTAAAGTTACCAAGGAGATGGAAGGAACGTGGAGTGGACATTCATGAGGCTTACCTGTTGGAAGAGAAAGATTTGATTAATATTATGGTAAGAGAGAGTGAATGTTTCGTACACACACATCACCCCCCAACCCCCCGCCCACACACATACATAATAACATCCCCCCACACATACATAATAACATCCCCCACACACATACACAATAACATCCCCCCACACATACATAATAACATCCCCCCACACATACATAATAACATCCCCCCTACACATACACATAGAAACATCCCCCCACACATACACATATAAACATTCCCCCCACACATACACATAGAAACATCCCCCCCCCACACATACATAGAAACATCCCCCCCCCACACACATACACATAGAAACATTCCCCCCCACACACACAGACACATCCCTCCCCTTTACATACTCACATCATATTGGGCTACATTTTAGTGTGACCATAACAGGGGTAAAGGCAGGTACAGTAGTGTGAAAAACTAAAGTCTTTCTGTCCTCTTCGTGATCAATTAAAGAGTGTTCGATCCCCTCCTCCAAGACAGCACGTTGAGGGGGCGCCGTGCCCGAGTGGCCAGGGCCTGTCACCTCTACTCTACCCCCCCCCCCCTCCTCCTTTACTTTACTTCTGCCTCCTCCACATTGCTCCTCTGTTGTAACCTGTCCCACTTTACTCTCTTCCTCTCTAGAGTTGATTATTTGTACATTGTCCCTCATCAACTCCACTTCCTCTTTGTCCCTCTTCACTGTCCTCATTTTTGTCCATTTCCACTTTATCTTCCTCTATGTCCCTCTTCACTGTCCTCCTTTCTGTCCATTTCCACTTTATCTTCCTCTTTGTCCCTCTTCACTGTCCTCATTTTTGTCCATTTCCACTTTACCTTCCTTTTTATCCCTCTCTTGTCAGCTATTTTATTTGTCCCTCTTTACTCTCCTCCTCATTTTCGTCCCTTTCCACTTTACCTTCCTCTTTGCCCTTCTCTAACCATTTTCTTTGGTCTTTTCCTACCCACTCTTTTCTTTATTCCTCTTCATCGTTCTTCCCTCTTCGTCCTTCCCCTTTCCATCCATTTCTCCTTTTTTCCACTTATCTGCCTCCTCCCTATCTCTCAGTAACTCCCTCTCCCCCCCCACAGCTTGAACCATCCACAATCCCTCCTTTCATCCCTCCATCTCCTTTCCCTCAACTATCCCCACCACTTCCCCAAGCCCCCATGTTTTCACCACCCCACTCTTTCAATCTGTCTATCATTGTATCTATCTATTTATCTACATATCCATTTTTATCTGTATATATATATATATATATTTAACGATCCTCCTCTATGCATATCTATTTACTTTACTGTTTAACCATTTACCTCTGTTTATCAATATTCTCTCCCTGTCTATCCAACAGTCTATTCATCTTCCCCATTCACTCTATAACTTCCTTCTCTTAGCCTTCCTTGTGACCCAATCACCTCCCCTCCCCTCTCCCACCTTCACCTTCTCTCCCCTCCCCTCCCCTCCCCTCTCCTCTCCTCTCCTCTCCTCTCCTCTCCTCTCCTCTCCTCTCCTCTCCTCTCCTCTCCTCTCCTCTCCTCTCCCACCTTCACCTTCAGAACTGGAATTGGCAAGCAGGTCAAGGGTTGGGTGGGGCGAGGTCACTGATAACCCTTCCCCTCCTCTCCCCCTATACTCCAGCCCCCACCCCACCCCACACCACCCGGACACCCTAGGCTTTCACTTCCTCTCTCCCCCTCTCCTCCCCTCCCGTCCCCCCCACCTCATGCACAACCAGTCCGAACACTTGACCCCCCTCCACTCCCCCCCCAACCCCCCTCCCCCAATCCCTCTTCTGTGTCCATTTTGTCGTTCATGGAGACTGCAGCTTTAGTACGACTTCTGTGTTTGTTTTTGTTTTTTTCTTTATTATTTTTTTTTTCTTTATTTTTTTTTTTTTATGTTTTAATGGTTTTGTTTATACGATGATAAAACATTAATTATTTTGTCTATAACGTCCATTATCGATGCATTTGGTGGTTAGTTTTGTATTTAGTTAGTTTTGTATTTAGGTATTTAGTTAATTTTGTATTTGGGTATTTAGTTATTTAGTTAGATTTTTATTTGGGTATTTAGTTATTTAGTTAGATTTGTATTTAGGCATTTAGTTAATTTTGTATTTAGTTAATTTTTTATTTAGTTATTTCGTTGTTTAGTTAGATTTGTATTTAGTTATTTAAATAGTGGTTTTGGTGTTTAGAAATTAGCTTGTATATCTTTAACTATCTTTATTTCTCATTAATTTTCTTCATTTCTGTATAGTAGTGTTGTTATTATTATTTTCTTTAATCCTTGGGTTTAAGGGGAATAACGAGTTGTAGGCAAATTGGAGGATGTGTAGCCCTCCAAACTACACTAGAAAACACATCCCTATAGTCTCATATGGAGGGATTCTTCTGTTTCATGATCTAGTTTGGAGGAATCGTTCATCTCCTAATTTACACAGTAAGTTACTTCCCTTAATTATGGCAGGAATCTCTTGTTGGGAATTTGGAGGGCTACTGATTCCTCCAAACTATGCCGGGAAACAGACGACCCCTGTGTTATTAATAGGGGATCTGTTTCGTGGCATAATTTGGAGGATTCACTAACCCATCACTTTACCAACAACAGATTCCTCCCTTAACAGTGAGGTAGGCAGTGTTTGAAACTCAATATTTACTAGGAAAGTCTGGCTCTACAAAGTTTGGGGTTTAATATATATATTTTTAGGGAAGGGTTGGGTGTGGAACATTTTGGATTTAGTGTTTATATTCCTGGGAACGTTTTGGATTTAATGTTTATATCCCCGGGAACGTTTTGTGTTTAATGTTTATATTCCTGGGAACGTTTTGGGTTTAATGTTTATATTCCTGGGAACGTTTTGGGTTTAATGTTTATATTCCTGGGAACGTTTTGGATTTAGTGTTTATATTCCTGGGAACGTTTTGGATTTAGTGTTTATATCCCTGGGAACGTTTTGGTGTGGAATGTTTTGAAATGAACAGCACGTATTCTGGGCCACGACCTCAAGATATTGTTTTTACCCGCCTCAACACCTTGCTGCTCCTCACACACACACACACACACACACACACACACACTCACACACACACTACACACACACACACACTACACACACACACACACAAACCTTTCTCTAATATAATATCATGTATAAGATTCATCGTATTTTTATTTCTATCGGTACAAACATCCATCAATATCCCCTTCCCTTTCTACGTCCATCCAACCAACTCACCCACCACAAATTCACCCACTAGCCAACCAACCCACCCACCAATTCATGCACCAGTCAACCATCCCACCCACCAACCATCCACCCACCAACCAGAAAAAGAGAGTGAGAGTGAGAGTGAGAGTGAGAGAGTGAGAGAGAGAGAGAGAGAGAGAGAGAGAGAGAGAGAGAGAGAGAGAGAGAGAGAGAGAGAGAGAGAGAGAGAAGGTGAGAGAGAGAGTGGGAGGGAGA
>JAWZYT010004341.1:7500-42500 GCA_034508575.1 Petrolisthes manimaculis
TACATCAGCCTAGATTAAACCTTTATGTTCGTGTATCTAACTTCAAATGTAATGTAATAATATGTCCGTGTATCAAAACTCTTAAAAAATACATCAAACCTCAAACGAAAAAAAAAATAAAAAAAATCGTAAACTAAACCCCCAAAAGAAGTATTAAGCCTCAACTAAAGTAATATTATCTTATAAATTCGTGTAACAAATCCTTTAAAAAATGCATCAAACCTCAAACGAAAAAAAAAAAAATATTCGTAAACTAAACTCCCAAAAGAAGTATTAAGTTAAGCCTCAACTAAAGTAATATTATCTTATAAATTCGCGTAACAAAACCTTTTAAAAAATGTATCAAACCTCAAACGAAAAAATATATATTCGTGTATTAAACCTCAAAGCTGGACGATCGCTTGTACCTGGCGTGTTTTCCGTGTATTGGAGATCCTATCGCTCTCTAACACATATTTGCCCAGCAGAGCCTCAAAAAAATAAAGCTGAAATACGGTAAGTGGCAACCGATGTGGGTAGGTAGGTAGGTAGGCAAGTAAGGAAGGAAGGAAGGAAGGAAGGAAGGTTGTGTGTTGGTGTGGTTGGTGGAATAGGAAGAAATTGAGAGAGAGAGACAGACATAGAGAGAGAGATAATAAATAGATGGATAGATAGATAGATAGAGAGAGAGAGAGTGAGACCTGGATAGAGATAGATAGATAGATAGAGAGAGAGAGACCTGGATAGAGAGGGAGAGAGAGAGAGGGTCATAAAGGTGAGAGGCAACAGGGAGGCAGCGGGAGTGCCAGCTTTACCAGCACCAAGTGTTGGAGAGATTCAATAATCAATATGGAATGGCCTCTCTCTCTCTCTCTCTCTCTCTCTCTCTCTCTCTCTCTCTCTCTCTCTCTCTCTCTCTCTCTCTCTCTCTCTCTCTCTCTCTCTCTCTCTCTCTCTCTCTCTTGCCTAACCTTATCTATTGTCATTACTAGGTCATTATCAAATTATTATCTTATTTTGGTCACTCATTCGTACAATATTTTTTTTATTATTCCTTTTGATTTCTATCTATTGATATGTGTTTCGTTTTTGTCAGTTTTTATTAATCAAAGTTGTTGTCGCCTCCATCATGCCTTTTATATGTACATGTTGTTGTTGTTGTTGTTGTTGTTGCGGTAGTTGTTGTTGTGGTTGTAGTTGTTGTGGTTGTTGTTGTGGTTGTGGTTGATATTATTTTCTGGATTTTGTATGTTTATTTAAGGGGAGGTTTTCTTGTTGGTGAATTGGAAGGTCTCTGATTTCTCCAAACTATGCCACGAAACAGATCCCCAATTAAAGTAACATTGAGGTCGTCTGTTTCCTGGTCTAGTTTGGAGGAATCACAGAACTTTCAATTTACCAACATGAGAGCGTCCCTTTAGCCTCATTTACTCTCCAAGTACCAATAGGTGTTTACAATTGATCTCTCTGTATACACTATTTTCCTTTTAATTATTGATTTATTAATTACATTGTACCTTTTACATGTTTTTTCTGTTACTATTTCAACCTTCTGTATCTTTTATTAAAGTATCTGTCATTGGTATTCACAATCATGGCTTACGTCTTGCTACTCAACACTTACTAATTACTATGTTTAATTAAGGGGAGAATACTTTGTTGGTGAATTGGAATGTTTCAAATGTTGCCAAAGTATGCCATGAAACAGATGCCTGGGCTATTACTGCCCTTGAAGACGTCTGTTGTCTGGTATAGTTAGGAGGAATCAGTAGCCTTACAATTTACCAACAGGAGAAACTCCCCTCAAAAGGCATCTGAATTTTTACTTTTTTCATTAACAAAAAATAATTATTTTTACTTTTCATTCATCATGTTTATTGTAATATAGTTTGTTGTAAATAATAATATTATTATATATAATTTGTATTAACTTTTTTTGCCAACTAATTTAACCAACAAAATAATATAACGTACAACTTCTTTATATATTACCAACATATAGTTTTATTTATCAGAGACCTCCTTTCTCACCTCATCACCACAGCCCCCTCCCCGCCCCCTGCAGTACGATAAAGCCTAGCAGGCCCGAGGGTAGAGGGAGGGTCGAGGTTGTGGCTGTGAGGGTCTGATAAGGCTCTGATGTCTGCCACTGTTGTACTGGTGTTGGGGGTGAAAGAGAGAGAGTGTGTGTGTGTGGGTGGGTGATGGGATGGTGGGAGGCGAGTGTGGGGGGTGGGGGAGTGAGAAAGAGAGTGTGTGTGTGTGTGGGTGGGTGAAAGGGATGGAGAGTGTGGGGGAGTGTTTGTACGTTGTGTGTGTGGGTGGGTGAGGAAAGATTGGGTGAGAGGGAGGAGGAGAGTTGGAGAGTGTGGAGATGGTGAGTGAGAAAGTGTGGGGGAGTGTATGTAGGTGGTGGTAGATAAGGGGAAGGGAGGGTAGAAGAGAGAGTAGGGAAGTATGGGGGATGGGGGTGGTGAGGCAGAGAGTAGGGTAGTGTATGTACAGTTGGGCACAGGAATTCGTATACAGACTCATCATAAATCGAGGTAAGTATGGTGAAAGAACTGCAGTGAATGGTATACCAAGTGACTCGGTGATTGCAATAAGCTATTACAGTATTTTATTGTTCTGCAGTGTCATAGACTTACTGTATATTTTCTGTGTACTGTTTACCCTTGAAGTCTAGAGTATGTGTGAACAAACTCCTGAGTCTGACTGTACGTGGTGGTGGGTGAGCAAACGAGTCACCACCACCACCAGCTGTTCCAAGTTATATATGTCCCTTAAGCCATACACAGAGGAATTTCCAAGTGGCTCATACTTGTTTTTTAATTATTTTTTATTTCATTTGTTATTTTAAAAGTCTCCTATGTTTGCTTGTTTCATTTAAGGGGCCATCAATTCCATTTCAAAAGTCCCTCCTCCCTCATCTATTCTATTTCAAAGTCCCTTCATTCTAATTCAAGCTTCCCTCGTCCGTTCTATTTCAACTCCTTCCATTCTATTTCAATCTCCCTCCATTGTAGTGCAAGGGTTCACCTGTTATTATACTTGGGGTTCTTCGTTCTATTCTAAGAGTTCGTCTGTTCTATATCAAGAGATTTACAGTTTTATTCCAATTGATTCTACACATGAACACGTTTCCATAACACATTTCCTATCAAGATAAAAACACCAATTTAAACGTAGAACTGTTCGTCATCATAGACATTTGAACAACATTCATGCATCCAGTTGGATTTAATATTTCCTTAATGATTATGTATCACGAGTGTACATATGGGATTTGATAAAGTTCATTTGATAAAGTTCATTTCTTGGTGCTGGATATGAGCTTGGATTACATTTTGTCTTTCTCCATCAGCAGGGACCGTCAGTTAAAGGCTCCCCCCTAAAGCCTGTCCCCCTATTCCCGCACCCCCCCCCCCCCCCTGCCGAAGCCTGTCCCCTACTCCCGCAGCCCCTTAAGGAATAGCCGAGTGTAGTGTTGGGGAGGGGCGAGAAGGGACGGGTGTGTGTAAGTGCTCACGTTTTTAGGTTGTAGAGACAGCAGATGACTGGCAACACCTGGCTTCACTCTCTCTCTCTCTCTCTCTCTCTCTCTCTCTCTCTCTCTCTCTCTCTCTCTCTCCTCTCTCTCTCTCTCTCTCTCATTCCCTTCTTACCCATCTCTCCTTTCCCCTTCTTCACCTCTCCCTCCTTTCCTCTTCTCCCCTCTCTCCTTTCCCATTCTCCTCTCTCCCTCTCACTTCCCTTTCTCCACCCCTCTCTTCATCTCTTTTCCCCTTCTCCACCCCTCTCTCCCTCTCACTTCATCTCTTTTACCCTTCTCCACCCATCTCTCACTTCCTCTTTTCCACCCCTCTCTTCCTTCCTTTTCTTCACCCACACCTCTCTCTCTCTCTTCCTTCCTCTCCCCCTCCCCTATCACTCTGTTTGTACAATGATTCATCTATCCTTGGCTACCCTAGTTAGCTGTGTATTTGTGTTAGGTTAAGAAAGCTTCGAGGAGATTGAAGAGAAACAAATAAAGAGAGAGAGAGAATGAGAAAGAAGCCATTATGTCCCTCCCCCTATTGATAAACTTTGGTAATCTGTTTCCCAGTATAGTTTAGAGAAATCAAAAGCCTTCCAATACACCCTCAATGACGACTTATAAGGAGGTCAGGTAATGGCAAAAACTCATATAAGATTATTAAATATATTTCTTTTTTAATTAAGGAAATACTACTACATCTTTGCTTTCTACTTTTGGTCCATTGTACCGCCTTGATTCCTCCAACGTATGCTAGGAAACAGCACCAGTTTAATTTATTACCAAAACTAATGGTGGTCTGTTGCTTAGGAATAGTCAGGAGGAACCTTTGTCCTTTGCTCCGGATTTAATAACACTGTCCTACCCCCGTTTTAAGGACTCTGTGATCGTGTATAAAAATTGGAGGCTTCTGATTCCTCCTGACATATACATGAAACAAGCTCCTTTCCAATAGCTGGTAATTGAAGCAGTAATTGAAGGACTCATTTATTTTCAAATGTACTAACTACATCCTTAAAGTGAGTACACAAATGACGCAAATGAGTCACTCACGCTTGAAGATTCATAAAAAAATATATATTCAGGCTCTAGTGTCTGTATGTATGTCGTCCCCAGCTAATAATCACGCAAAGTAGTGTTGCTGAAAAGTACTCAACTCTCCTCTCATCAAAAACTGAAGTAAGAAGAATAAAAATAAACATCAAAAGAAACAAACATACCATCGGCAGTGGAAATAGTGAATGGGCCCTCGCTGCCTTTCCCGAGAACTGCATGTGCCTGTGAAATCCTACCCCTCCCTCCTTCCCCTCGATCACCTACCCCCTGCCCTTCCCCTCGACCAACTGCATGCCCCCTTCCCCTCCTCCCTTCCCCTCGACTATTTTCCCCCTCCCACTTCCCTTCCCTTTCCCCACCTCTCCTCCCCTCCCCTCCCCCTCCTCACATCCCCTCCCCCTCCTCACATCCCCTCGACCACCTGGCTTCCTCCTTCCTATCCCCTCCTCCCCTCAACCACCACCTGCCCTCTACCGGGAATTGTTAACACCTCTCTCTCTTTACCGGGAAAGCACAATATATCTAGTTCCTGTGTTTTGTGTGGTTCCTGCGTTTTGTGTGATTCCTTTCGTTTATATGCTCTTCGTTATAGGCATGACGGTATATAGTTGGTGACGGGGTGGCGATTTGAAGAGGCGAGGTTGATATTGTGAGATTGAGGTTGAGAGGGGAGGTATCGTGCATTTTGCCACATTAAAGTGTGTTGTGTGAATGTCCTGGCTTGGTGGGTGCCATTAATTTTCTTCCTACTCTCTCTCTATACGAATAATTAATCTAACCTTAACACAGCACACCATATCTATGTTCCCTTTCATTATTCTTTCTTTCAATACGCGTGTGATACATTTCAGTCACGTTCACCTTCTGCAAAATATGGCTAAATACCAATGGCACAGTTTGAAGCAGTCGTTAAGGGAGTAATTTGCTTTGGTTACATTGGAGTGCCTTGATTCCTCTAAAGTATGCCAGGAAACAGGACCAGGAGAGCAAAAATAATGGTGTTCTATTGCTTGGAATAGTTTGGAGGATTCAGTTGCTCCAGAATTACCAATACAAAATAGCAGTAGATTTAGGTAGTGGTGTATATACTGAAATGTGGGTAGCAAAGCCCGTAGAGTTTAACGACACAACATTTCTGACTGAGTTCCGTGTGAAGATGAGATACAACTGCTGAATATTTAACTCATTTATGCATTGAAGGTGGAACGTGAAATATAACATTGCCTTAAGGAGAAAATTCGGTGTTGGTAAATTTGGAGCAACTGAATCCTCCAAACTATTCCGAGCAACAGAACACCATTATTTTTACTCTTCTGGTCCTGTTTCCTGGCATACTTTGGAGGAATCAAGACATGTCTCCAATGTTACAAAAGCCAATTACCACCTCGATGCTTATAATTATGTATGATGGTGAAGAGAGAGGAGTGCAGGGTGTATATTATATTTGTGGAGTTGTAATGTGGAGTTGTAATGTGGAGTTGTAATGTGGAGTTGTAATGTGGAGTTGTAATGTGGAGTTGTAATGTGGAGTTGTAATGTGGAGTTGTAATGTGGAGTTGTAATGTGGAGTTGTAATGTGGAGTTGTAATGTGGAGTTGTAATGTGGAGTTGTAATGTGGAGTTGTAATGTGGAGTTGTAATGTGGAATTGTAATGTGGAGTTGTAATGTGGAGTTGTAATGTGGAGTTGTAATGTGGAGTTGTAATGTGGAGTTGTAATGTGGAGTTGTAATGTGGAGTTGTAATGTGGAGTTGGATGTGGAGTTGTAAGTGATGTGTACTAGTTGTGATAATGGTGTATCATTTTATGTGAGAGAATATTGCTGATGCACACAGAACAACTCGTATACGCACACACACACACACACACAGTTTTACCCGAACACACACACACACAGTTTTACCCAAACACATACACACACACACACACACACACACACAAACACACACACTTTTACCCGAATACAAACACACACACACACACACACGCCCCGGAAATGAAAACTCGTGATCATTTGGGACCGGGAAACATTAAGTAGTTTGGTAGTTGGAGAGTGTGTGTGTGTGTGTGTGTGTGTGTGTGTGTGTGTGTGTGTGTGTGTGTGTGTGTGTGTGTGTGTGTGTGTGTGTGTGTGTGTGTGTGTGTGTGTGTGTTTGTATTTGTGTTTGTGATTTCGTAACTTATTTTTTGTTTTCGTTTGTATTTGTGTGTGTTTTGGTCTGTATGTTTGCGAGTTATGTGTGAGTTTGTGTTGTTGTGACACTCTCTGTATGTCTGTCTGTGTCTGTCTCTCTGTCTCTCTGTCTCTGGCTGTGTCTCTCTGTCTGTCTCTCTGTCTCTCTCTCTCTCTGTCTCTCTCTCTCTCTATGTCTCTCTCTCTCTCTCTCTCTCTCTCTCTCTCTCTCTCTCTCTCTCTCTCTCTCAGCTGATGTTACCACCCTACTCCTCTTCCTCCTCCTCCTCCCAGGAATTGCGGTCTTCCATTTCTGCCACGTGCCTAAATTAATTTCCAATACCTAGTGACTGTCTGAGTGGAGTGGGAGAGACCCTTTACCCTTAGTTCTGTGCACCTTACGTTACCTTGCTACCTGTGTGTGTGTATGTGTGTGTATGTGTCTGCGTGTGTGTCTGTGTGTGTGAGTGTGTGTGTGTGTGTGTCTGCGTGTGTGTGTGCATGTGTGTGTGTGTTTGTTGTGTACCTCCGTATCGATCTGCTAAGTTTTCGGATTTCACACACACACCCTACTCACAAATAGGTCACTGTGACAATATTTAGATGATCATTTGTATGTGTGTGTGTGAATATAAAGGTGTGTGTGTATGTGGGTGGGTGTAACTGAATATGTGTGTGAATATAAAAGTGTGTATGTGTGTGTGTGTCAGAGAGAGAGAGACAGACAGACAGACAGAGAGAAAGAGAGAACCTGTGTATGTATTTGTGAGTTTTTTTGTATGTCTTTTGAAGAGTAATACCTCAAGAGACTCTACACTGAAACATCTCCTTCTTTCCTTTTGTCTTCTGCTTCAATGCTGGATAATTTTGAAAAGACCATTCACCAACCCAGGGGAAGTGGCCGTGTGACACAAATCTACTTTACCAGAAAAATTATCGATAGTATTAAGGGGAAGGATACAGTGTTGGTAAATCCGGAGCAAATGATTCCTCCAAACTATTCCAAGCAACAGGCCATCATTAAGTTTGTTCCTCTGGCTCTGTTTCCTGGCATACTTTGGAGGAATCAGGGCACTCCAATGTACCAAAAGTATACTCTCCCCTTAAGTGTGTGGTAGCCATAACAGTAGTCTTTAATATTTCTGATACAGTAACGTATATTTGAATACATATATTTGCCACCAGGCTCTAAATAAACAGTGAAAGAAATTATAGAGAGGTTGCATAGAACATGTGTACGTGTATAATATTTCCTCTTTGAGAATGACACTTCAGTATGTCATAATATACGAATGGTGAGGAAGAGAAACCCTAGTTCTACCCACGACTGTACATCACCACAACTTGAGTATCTCCTTCCTCGTTATCAGATGTCATTGATGGGTAGGTGAGACGTACTGAACTTTCGTCAATAACTGTATAGTTCCCACGAATAGTATTTGTAAGCAGGATATTCAGTCAGTCAGTCGGGTCCCTCTCTCTGCAATTGGGTGGTGACGTGTGTGTGTGTGTGTGTGCATGTGTGTGTGTGTGTGTGTGTGTGTGTGTGTGTGTGTGTGTGTGTGTGTGTGTGTGTGTGTGTGTGTGTGTGTGTGCGTGTGTGTGTGAAAAGAAGATAGTTAAACTGCAGTAAGTGTGTATGAAGTGAGAATATATTAACCTAGAAAGAAGTGGGTGAAATAAGGTCGAGTTAATTAATGAAATTGGTGTAGTGTTGATTGGTTAAGGGAAGTGAGTATGAAATGAGCATAGACTAATGAGGAAGTGCTTGAAAATGTATTAAGACTGGCTAATGAGAGATTTGCGAGGTGATAATAGGATAATGAGAGAGTTTATAAGGTGAGGATTGGGTAATTGGAATGAAATGTATGCAATGAGGCCTGGTTAATGAGATCTGTGAAGCCATGATTGGTTTACAGGGAATTGCATGAGATAAGGGAATGGAGAAGATTGTAAAATAGGGATTGGTTTATTAAAGTTTTGTTGTATTTGTGTGTGTGTGTGTGTGTGTGTTTGTAAAATGACGATAGATTAGTTTGGGAGTTTATGAAATGAGAGCTGAATAATAAAGTTTCGTATTATGAGATTGATTGTTGGGTTACAGGGACTACATACAAATGGTTAAATAATGATAATAGATTCTAAGAGGTTGAATTGTAGAATGTTAATAATAGGATTTAGAAAAGGGGAGGCAGAAATAAAGAAGGTTACATAAGTTTACATTACGTTCCATTACTAGAAATTTCCTATCATGATCATTTCAGAACAAAAGGCAGCCCACATACCACCAAGGGTAGGTACTCAGTGGTCATTCTTATTTAGACAGTCTGGGCTTTAAAGGGTGATTCTCTTTTTGGTGAATTGAATGGTTGCTGATTCCTCAAAACTATGCCACAAAACAGATCACCTATTAGTACCATTGAGGATGTCTGAGTTCTGGCTTAGTTAGGAGGAATCAGTAGCCTTCCAATTGGTCAACAAGAGAATATCCCCTTAAAGGTATATTTTCCTTGTTCGTCCCACGCCATTTCACAATATGGGTCGTATGCAAGACACGTCACTGGCTAAGCAATGACCATGGCCGATACAGTGGCTCTAAATAGTGTCTTTGAACTTTGGTTTGTCACAGTCATCGTCTAGTTTATGATTTGTGTTGCGTACGATGCTGAACAGACGTAAGAATCATTGCATCTGGTTGGTCGATAGAACCCTGCTACTCGGAAGAGCACTAGATTTTATGGAGCATGTTATTGGAACTAATTGTATCAAAGTGATCGAGGTGGGCAATGTTCAAGGTGAAGTCTGAGATGAACATTTCTATAAAGATGTGGACAATTGACCAAACTTTGGACACTGTGTTGGAGGCTTGCCAGTTCAATTTAGAGAGTAGGAAGTATATATATAGTGCCAGTGTTGAGGTGTTAGTGATGGTAAGTGTAACGAATGAGATGAGATGATAAGGGAAGGATACTCATGAAACCCTAACTTACCTGAGTGTAGTGTGGCGGTGAGGACGATGAGCAGAAGGACTGGAGACAGGAGAGGTGGCCAGATTGGGGCCACGGATGCTGAGCCCCTGGCCGCCATCTTGAGGGCTCAGCCTGCGTGCTGCAGCTCTCAGGCGTCACTACGGGCTGTACTTGGCTACGCCCTCATGGGCAGTCATCAGCCGACACTCACACCCACTAGCACTCGGGGGCAGCGCGCCCCACCCCCGCCATACGCTGGCTGTGTGTGTGCTGGGCAGCACCGGTCATGCAGGGCGGCTGGGGGTGGCGGAGGTCTGTACACAGCTGGCGGCGGCGGCACACTGACTGCCGCGCACACACCCAGACCACCGCGCGCACCCGCACACGCACCACGTATTGACGCCGACACGTCGATACACGGCTCTTGCCCCCTCCCCCCGCCACCCGCGCCACACACGCCCGCACGCCCACACCGGCAACACCATCACCACCACACTCTCCTTCCACACAAACACACACATACACACAAACACACACACCTCACAACAACAATCATACATAAAGCCAACATGTTCCCAGGAAACCCTGTAGAAAGTATTAATGTTTCCCTCCCCTCCTCCTCTCCTCCTTCATCCCCTGATGCGCCTACCACTGCGCCTGCTACAGAAAGGGCGGGGGGAGGGGGAGGGGAGGGAGTGAGGCAGGCGGGAGTGCCCACTTTAACACTCACTGCCCCGTCCACACTCACTGTAAACACCTATTGACACCCACAGTGAAACAAGTCCCTCCTTCCTGGTACAGTACCTGTCACTCCCTCACCTGTCACTCCCTCACCTGTCACTCCCTCACCTGTCACTCCCTCACCTGTCACTCCCTCACCTGTCACTCCCTCACCTGTCACTCCCTCACCTGTCACTCCCTCACCTGTCACTCCCTCACCTGTCACTCCCTCACCTGTCACTCTCCCTCACCTGTCACTCCCTCACCTATCATTCTGTCCCCATCCCAACAAACTTGTGGAAGATCTCAATAACAATGAACAAGAAATGGGCTATCAAGAGCTTGGGTTATAATAATATATGCTTTTTCAACTTAGGACGAAAAATCATTTCATAATAAATTTCTAAATATGTCCAAAGAACAAGACACATTGTTGAAATGTAAGTAGCCTCCGACGGAAGGACAAAAATACTAAATTAATCTTTATACATTAATTTTCAAAACGTTTAAAATGCCTTATTGAAACGTTTTTGAAATGTTATTATGTTTTGTACACATTTACGAAAATATTTCAAAACGCTTATAATTTTATCAATTGAATTGTTATATTTTATAAGGTGAATGCTTAAAATTATTGTTTACAGACGTGTGTTTTCGCAAATTATTTCATTTTATTCTATTAACATGAACATTTAGTTATCAGTACGAAAATAATATATGCATGTTAATATTGTGTTATGGAAAAGTTTGTTTATTTCATATGAACTCTTTTAGGTTTATTGTGAGCACGTGTGTTGCTATATAAACTATTTTTTTTTTTTTTATGTTAAGACCCTGTGATCGTGAATGAAAATTGTAGGCTTCTGATTCCACCTGACTATGACACGAAACACGCCCCTTACCTATAGGTGGTGTTTCGTAGTAATATATGAAGGACTTATTCTTATTCTTATTCTTATTCTTATTCTTATTCTTATTCTTATTCTTAGTATTAGTATTAGTATTAGTATTAGTATTAGTATTAGTATTAGTATTAGTATTAGTATTAGTATTAGTATTAGTATTAGTATTAGTATTAGTATTATCCCTTAGGTACAGTATATTTGGCCTCAAGAATATCTTACACAGGCTATATTATGAAAAGAGAGGTTATTAATTGTACAGTTATTTTATTGTACAGTTATTATCTTGTACAGTTATTATTTTGTACAGTTATTATTTTTTCTAGTTATAATATTGTTCAGTTATTTTATTTTTCAGTTATTTTATTGTACAGTTATTTTATTGTAAAGTTATTATTGTTGAAGTACTGCAATGAATGGTCTACCAAATGTCTCCATAATTAGCAAACCAACAAACCTAATGATAATAATAATAATAAATGTTGTATTGCAGTTACGTAGTGTTACAATTTCTATATATTGCAAACCCTTGAAAACAACTAACAGCGTGTGTACGAATGTTTGTGGCCAATAGTACAGTCACAGTCAAAAACAAAACCAACAACAGCTGTAGTTTGTGTGTGTGTGTGTGTGTGTGATTTTTTCAGTCATCTCTTTCGTAGGTGTTGCAGGACTATTGGGGGTGACTGTACACTATTATTATATACATCATTCGTGTCGAGTATAATTATTTTTATTAGGTGATTGTCCAGTATGTATTGTGTCTCATTTTGATCACTTTCGAAGCAAGAACTATCATCATTATCATCATATTATTATCATTTCTTTTTTTTTTTTACCTTCAGCAGTACAAATATAATTAAAAATCATCAATATATTTTTTGTTAGATTATTAATATAGTGTATATTTTTCTTAATTAATCATCAGCATCATTAACGTTTGTAGTAAATGTAATCAACAATCATTATCATTATTTCTTTACTATAATAATTTGACTCTCATAATTTTACTATCATTATTATCGTATTTGTTTTAATGACATACTTTCATTGTCATTATCATACTCATTTTGTTTTACTGTCATTATTTTATTGTCATTATTGAACTGTCCTGATTTCATTATTTTATTGTCATTATATTTCTTTCATTATTTTATTGTCATTATATTACTTTCATTATTTTATTGTCATTTTATTACTTTCATTATTTTATTGTCATTATATTACTTTCATTATTTTATTGTCATTATATTTCTTTCATTATTTTATTGTCATTATATTACTTTCATTATTTTATTGTCATTATATTACTTTCATTATTTTATTGTCATTATATTTCTTTCATTATTTTATTGTCATTATATTACTTTCATTATTTTATTGTCATTATATTACTTTCATTATTTCATTGTCATTATATTACTTTAATTATTTTATTGTCATTATTGAACTGACATGATTATATTATTATATTGTCAGTATATTACTTTCATTATTTTATTGTTTGGTCTTGAAGTCATAATAAAAATTCAATTATGATTTCCACTAACTTTTTTCTCACATTTTTGTTTGTAGTTTGGGGAGATTTTTTTTTTTTTTTTTTTTTTTTTTTTTTTTTTTTTTTTTTTGCTAAATTGGAGGGGTAATGATTCCTCCAAACTCTACCAGGAAACAGATTTGACTAATGAAGTTTGGAGGATTCAGTAACCTTCCAATTCACCACCAGTTCTCTCCTCTTAGCCTAACCTCTAAAAAAGTACCACACACACATGAAGAATAAAACCATAAAATTAATTAGAATTAGCAATCTTTATTGAAAATCTAAAATACAGTTAAAAATGAAACAATGGCATCCTCTCTGCACATGTTGAAACCCAATATATTATTATTATTAATATTATTATTATTAATATTATTATTATTATTATTATTTATTTTTTTGTTTTGACAACGCATATATAGCAATGGTATGGAATAAAAGCAAGTTACACACACGTAGCGTCTACCACAACCACAAGGGAAATAAAACACAAGAGTCAGTCCAGAGTCTTAGCACGGGTCAGCCTCTTCTAACCAGCTCTAACCAGCTCTCTTTATCTCTCTTTTTTCTCTTTCTCTCTCTTCTTCTCTCTCTTTCTATCTCTCTTTCTTTTTCTATCTCTCTTTCTCTCTTTCTCTCTCTTTTTTCTCTTTCTCTCTTATTTTGTATCTCTTTCTCTTATTTTTTCTCTTTCTCTCTTATTTTCTCCTAGCCTGGGTCAAGTGTTCTCTCTTACACTCTTCTATCTCCTATCTTCTTCTTCTCTCTTTCCCTTTTCTATCTCCTATCTTCTTCTTCTCTCTTTCCCTTTTCTATCTCCTACCTTCTCTCTCTCCTACCCTCTTCTCTCTCCTTCCCTCTTCTTTCTCCTACCCTCTTCTCTCTCCTACCCTCTTCTCTCTCCTACCCTCTTCTTTCTCCTACCCTCTTCTCTCCTAGCCTGGGCCATCTTATCTCTCCTACCCTCTTCTTTAATTAAATAGTTTGAACCCCCAATTATTTCTCCTAACCTGAGCATGACATAACTAACCTATTTTTATCATCTACAGTTTTTCTCTTCTACTCAAATATCTTTCTCATTTCAGTTTTCCTCTTCTACTCAATATCTTTCTCGTCTCTGTTTTCCTATTCTACTCTAAAATCTTTCTTACATCTGTTCTACTTCTTCCTTGATCAGAATAAGAGTTATATTTTTTTTTTTTTACATATCCATCAGTCAGTCTTTACAAACTTTTTTCTTACTTTCTGTTTTAATTATGCTATATGCAATTAATTGACTTATATACTTTACAGAGGGAAAATTGAAGGCTACGGATTCCTCCCAAACTCTGGTATAAAACAGAACCCACGATGGGGAAGCCTGTTTCGTGGCACAGGTTGAAGAAATCCGTAGCCTTCAGCATTCACTATACTTTAGGCATGTCCTCATTGCATAAAAATGTTCCTCACTCACTCGTATTGATAAAAAAAAAAAAAAAAAAAATAGCACAATAATTTATATACACAAAATTCCTATTGCAGTAAATCTTGCCATATATAATAAATAACTTTTTTTTTAATTACATTGTTTTTCCACAGACTCTTATACATGAGATGCATTTTAATACAATATTTTAAATCTGTATAGAACGTAATTATCTTATCAATATACAATAATCAAGTACATAACAATATATTATGAGCATCGTTCATATTTATATCTTTGGTATGTAATTTAATTAAAGAAGTTATGAAAGTTTTCCTCACCACAAACAGTATAATATATATGATACAATATTAAAAATGGTATATAATAATTATTCTTTCCTTACACTTCATCTCCATCTGCATAATATTATCTATCTCTTCCTTCTTTTTCTTCCTTCTCAAGCTGACCTGACAGATTGTATCATTACCGTATTTTCCTTTCCTTTTTCTACAGGAATGAATAGCCAAATGTCCTCGACTATTCATTTCTTTACATGTACAAACTTAATAGAATCCAGATCTGCTTTACCATCGATCGACTCTTTACATTCTAACTTCATGTAAACAACAACAACATCAACAGTAATCATGCTCACTGTCATGCAAAAAGGTCCTGGAAAGATGTACGTACTAACAGAAACATGGGTAAGAGTGAGTCCAGTAATCACACAACAACTGTTTGATTACTTTTCCTACACAATTTTCACTGCTGTCAACATTTTGCAATTAATTATTTAAAAAGCGTTGGACTGATGGAGCGTGCGTCTTGTCATTAGTATTATTTATACAGTGTTATAATAGAAATACCCCCAAGCACCGATGAAGAGAGACACTCTTTCTTTACACACATTATTTCTTTTTATTTTCTAAACTCAAATATCTGATCATCACAAGTATACAGAGAATAATAATGATGTCATACCGACTCTAAAACCTCTTTACATTTAGTGCATACTTCTTATGTATACTCTGTATACTCTCCCCAGGCCAATAGAGGCTGACACACACGCATACATTCTCTGGGTAGAGTTCCACCCTGTATAATATATGTATAATATGTATATGTATATATATATTTGACGAAGAGAGTCTTCGAGGCTCAGCTTCTGGTGGCTTAAGTCTTGTACTTGTGGTAAACAATTTAATCCTATTTTTTTTAGAGAAAAGCTGCTTCCAAGAACAAGAAGCCTGAAGCGAACCTATAATGACCTCTATCCGTCCTTGAGCATAAGGGTGAATTAGAGTTCTATTCGCGGGGTTGTATTACCTCGGCACCCACCACACTTGACTGCAAGACCTTGAGTTACTTGAAAGGACTAAAAATGTATATATTTATGTATATATTTACACATTTTAAGCATTATTTCAGGAGAATCACTTTCTATATTTTTGTAGTTTTAAGGTAATAACAGGTGGAGTCTTATAATACATCTTGATGTACACTGATAAACGTTTGAAAACGATGAAATGTGGAACAGATTGTTTTCTTGAGGTAATTGTCTTATGAGTGAAAATACCAGAGTAATCCCGTTGAAATTTGAACCAAGAAACCAAGTTGATAATTCCAACGAGGTCACAGAAGTAATTTCATATTATGAGTAATGCCTTCTCAGATTCAATTATTATGTGGATGTCTTGGCGCGCTAGTGATTGCTTTAGTCCTAGTGAACAATGATAATAACAAACAAGAGAGCCCACTCACCCTATACCCATAATACCCAAGGCAGTGAAATACGAGAGTAACTATTTACGTCCCCACGTATCTTTAAACGCCGGGTCAGGGAAGTTCCTACATGAAGTTTGTTGTCACGTCATGTAAGAAGGGGACTGGGCGTATGTGTAGCTCCTAAGATGTACGTATGTGTTTGTGTATAACTTTGATTTCACTAGTGAATTGAAATTTTAGTGTTGTATCATTATAACTGTTATATTGAAGAATGAAATGAATTTGTCCGTGCATGACAGCGGTAACTAGTACTGCCCCGCATTTTGGTGATAATGTATATGCAAAGAATTATCATATGAAAGTCCTTGATTTTGTTTTGCTCTGATAAAAAGGTTCTCAAATGCTGTGAGACAATGGTGACTATAGATTGGGCTGGAAACAACTCCAAATGGATTCGTCATAGCCAATCAAAAACAAGGTCTTCAAGTATAGCACAGTGGCTCTCCAGCTGTTTGTCATTCAGCCACAACAACCACATGTACTTTTGCTGTTGCTGTTTCTAGAGTAAGTAACAGCTGCGGTGGCATTTACTAATTGTTTGTATACACTTGAGTCTTCCCCTCTCCACTCACTAGGCGAAGGGAACAAGGAAAAAAGTCTCTCAGTTATATCAGCATAAGACTTGAGTACCTAGTGGTTCCTGCCTGTGCAAGCAAGAGATCGCAGTAACAAGAAGCTACGTAATAGAAAGCACCCGTTCCAAAAAAGCAAATGAAAACAAGTGTTGTAACAATTGGTTAGTTTAATGTTAGTATGTTAGGTACGTGAGCTCATGTAACTAGTTTTTCATTAACTAACACTAAGTAACAGTAGCAATTATATCCTAACCCTTTACAAACAGGATTGTCAAGGAGGCACAGGCGTCCCTCTCTTTACACACCCGGCAGCGACCTGGGTGTAGGGATCACCTTGTAGCCGAGTCTTGTAAAGCATGGTTTACCGTTATAACGTTATGACGACAAATTATAAGGTAGAAGAAATGTTACATATACAACTATCATGGGTTCCCGCCTTTCCAGAGTCCGCCTGTACAGTGAGAACCAAAGAACCACCAGTCACGTGGGTTGATTCAATGGGTTAATGATGAAGTGAGGACCGAGGAGCCAGTGATGTTCGGTTCTACTAAATGCTAAATACTTTTGGACACCTCGGTATCACACCTGGTCGCTTCTCCAACTACGATTATACTTGTCTATTTACTTTTTTACAAGATCTCAGACACTCCACCACCCGAACCTTGTCTCTGGTGACCATCCCGAAGATCACAAAACCATCAGTAAAAATCAGTCCATCGGTGTTTTATTATTTTATACGACGAGCACAGAACCTACACTATAGTCTGGGCTCCTCGGCCATACGTTTAATTCATTCTATCCTCGCGGTGTATGGATGTATGTATGTATGTATGTATGTATGTATGTACGATGAGTGTGTCCTCTGTGAAAGGGGTCGGGCCCAACTTTTGCCTACCGAGAGAAAAAACATGACGAAGATGATGAAGTTGTAGTAGTAGAAGTAGAAGATGATGATGATGTTGTTGTTGTTGTTGTTGTTGTTGTTGTTGTGCCTCTCCGTACGTCAGCTTGCGTGTCGGCTGTCACTATCACAGTTATGGTGCCGTTTGTTTGTTTGTTTGTTTGTTTGTTTGTTTGTTTGAATGTTTGTTTGTTAGTTAGTTGGTTGGTTTTGCCTTGTGGTGGCCAGCGAGTGGAGCAACAACACACCTTCCTCACCGACCTGCATCATTCCCAAGTCTCTGATGCTCCAGGGATTTATATGGTCCTTCTTCTCTTCGTTCTAGCAAAGGTTATCGTCATTATAGCATTGGTTAGATCATCAAGGTTTAAGCCAGGTTAGGTTACGTGAAGCTCAGGTCAAGTTAGTAAGGTTTAAAAAGGTTAGGAGGAAATGGATTCACAGTAGGATGAAACGAAAGAGATATCAAACGACCCAGGAAGAAAGGGAACACCTAAACACATTTCCCTGTACCGTAAGAGACTTAGTAATAATAACCAGGAGGAAGGTTTAGTCAGCAGTCACTCTGTACCTTGTTCATGGAAACAACTAGTAACTAGTTTCGTTATGTTATCACTGGTATTTTTAGAGATTAAAAATGTTGAAATGTGAAATGAAATTCTTGCATTTCTTTCTCACTGCTTAGACCATCACTCGACTTTAAATAAAGATTGTCAGTTTTTTTTTTATTATTATCCAATCTTATTTTGTGTACTAAAATACACACACATCCAACAATTTCTTATACAACACTGCAAGCGATAAAGGTCCACTTTCCTTAGTTTCCTCGGATCGATTCGTGATTTTTACATGATTTTTAGTTCATTTCTATCTATGTTAATAAATGATTGTTGCAGTCTTTTTTGTAAATATATATAATATATGTATAATTCTCGGTACCACGCTGTACAGTACATGCTCGTAAGGCATTCGGTCCATTACATATATATATAATTATGATAGTCGATCAAGAAGTTGCAATTGCTTTACTGTCGTGTTGGTTGCTCTGGGACTGGCTGGCTGGTTTGGTTGGCTGGGTTGGCTGACTTCTTGGGTGGTTGGTATCATTCCTCTGGCTTTTATTTTTTTGCTTTCACCCGGGGTTGATGTGCTTTTCATACGTTTTTCCATGTACTTGTTTGTCTATGTCATCGTCATTCTTGTTATTGTTGTTGTTAGTAAGTGTTGGTAGTGGAATATAGGTGTTCTTTCGGTTGTTCACGCAAACGTTCATCTGTTGGTATATATCTTTTGTCTATGATAACTTATTTTTTGCTTGATAAATAAAATGTTCTTAATGGTATTCATGACACTGTTGTTTCCGATGCTACTAAATGACACTGTTTGTTGATTTGTTTGTTTTGCGCAATCTAAAGTTCTTTTTGTTTGTGCTCATATTAAAGTTCTTGTCTTTTCTTGGAACGTTCTTGAATTTTATTTTCTTATGTTTTTGATGTTGCTGCTTAATTAAAAAAACTGTTCTTGGCTTTGGTTACGCTAACGTTATTGTTGTTGCTTAATTATTCAAGGGACCCTGTGATCGTGTGTGAGGCCTGGTGGTGGCTTCTGATTCCTCCTGACTCTGCCACGAAACAAACTCCTTTAAGGGAAGTAACATTATTTTGTGTTCAATTTGGAGTCTATGTAGGCCTCCAAACTCAGCTAAATAACACATCCCCTGCATAATTCCATATGGAGGGGTTCTGTTTCCTGGCATAGTTTGGAGAAATCAGTAGCCTTCAGATTTCCCATAATAAGTTACTTCCTTTAATATAGGTGGTGTATCGTGGCAATGTTTGAAGGACTCGCTAACCTCTAATTCTCTGACTACATCACGGGGGTTCTTGAAGTGTGTCGTAATTGGTTTTGTATATATTCTGTGTCTTGTCATTCCTGAGTGGTGTTCGTCTCATTTTTCCTTCGTCAAGTGTACAAATGAACGGTGAGTCTAGTAGTAGTAGTAGTGGTGGTGGTGACGACAGAGAGGGAGTGGGGTGAACGACACACACACACACACACACACACACACACACGGACTCAACTTGCAACTAACGCCCCACACTGACTTAATACCTAATTAATGAGCAACAATTTTGTATGTAATTTATTTGCACACGAACATAACCCTAAATCAAGTTTTGTGTTGTTATCAGTACCAGCTGTTTTCATTCTTTGGTTTGGTATCGAAAAAAATTACCTTACAGTTCATCACCAACACTGATAACGTATTACACTATGCATACAAACATATTTATATAATTTTATATTGCGTACGGTAAATGTTATAGCAAAAATGGTGTAAAAACATGGCTGTAATTTTCTATACACATCTTTAGCACCCTGTAATATATAGTGTATGAGAATTGGAGGCTTCTAATTCCTCCTAACAATGCCGCGAAACAAGCTCCTTTTACACAGGTGCTGTATCGTTTCAATAATATCTGAAGGACTTGCTAACCTCCAATCTTCTGACTACATTACAGGGTCTCTTAAAGAACAGATGAAAGACGTACTCCCACAATACACCTAAAATACAGACACTAGTTATTGGCGCCTCACCACTCTTTATTTATTAGTTAATTACCTTGCATTATTATCCATTTATTCTATCCTGGCAAAAATCCACTTATTCCCTACCGAAATATTAAAAGGATCTTAAATATCCATACATACACCTTTCACAAACGTTCCAGGCAGGTTACTATATATAAGTTACAGAGGAGCACCTGTAGTGTAACATGGTTTATGTTATTTTGTCGTGGACTGCTTTACATTTACAGTCAGAGCCAAGGAATGAAAAGAGGTTAGCAGGTACTGTACATTTTCGCCAGGTGAGCAATGCAGTATAATTTGATACTTGATTAGTGTAGCTTTTAGTTAGGGATTCCTTTGGTCTTTCTTTTCCACGAACACCAAAAGCAACATTACTGGTTTCAACTTTTATTTTTTTATATATATACTAAGATATATATTTTATTTTCCAAGCATATCCCAAATTATTTAGCAACTTCCAAGCAGTTTATAAGAGTTTTCCTCATTCGGTTCTAAGCTCATCACAATTATGAACAAAGTCTCCTCGAAGCAATTGAATATATATATATATTTTTTTTCTTCAAAAATCACATTTCATCTTGCTAATAATTATGTTTCATATTTATCTATTCTGTTTTCTACGAGCACATGTATAGGCTGTATTTTGCATTTTATATTTATTTTATATTGCTTTGTCTTCATTAATTATTGTCTTTTTTTGTTTTTCACCTTATCTTAATTATCGACTTTTCTGATTTCTTTGTTTCTTTGTATATATTTTTTTCTTTTGTTTTCCTGGTTTTATTTCGCTTTTTCTTGCTTATCGGCTTCTCTGATATCCTTGTTTTTCTGTTATTGTTGTTGTTGTTATTTTTATTATATTTCTCAAGTGTATTAAACCATAAACCAGGTCGACGTGACAAGACTCAGTGATTATTTGGTTTGTGACTCGGGCAGGGTTTAGGAAAGAAAGTGTAGTTGTGAAAAGGAGTGAAATGTGTGGCACTGTAGTTGTAAAAAGGAGTGAAATGTGTGGCACTGTAGTTGTAAAAAGGAGTGAAATGTGTGGCACTGTTGGCTCCGGTGCCACGTCTGTCGAGGTACGGGGAATGTTGACAAGAATGTGATCTTCTGTCATCCATTATAATATTATCAAATTAGCTTTACAAAATTCAGGTGTTAAAGAAGATCAAGTCAGTTGGAAATCAGTACGTGTAAATCAGGTCAGTTGGAAATCGTGTAAATCAGGTCAATTTGAGACAAGTGACTCTAGTTCAGGTCAGTGTTACCTATGAAAGGTCAAGTGAGATTCACTTTAGATTACCAACTCTATATCCCCGTACATAAAGAGACTTGGTAGCACTGCAGCCCGGTATTTAGGGGTGTAAGAGGCACTGTTACCAATTCATCCATTTTTGTTTTGTTTTTCATTTGACAGCCAGTGTTTGTAAATTTCCGATGCTGTAAGACCTTTTGTGTTCAGTGAGAATAATGGGTGGTGATGTTTTCCATGCACACACACACACACACACACTATCACTCTCACCTCAAATGCTCCAAAAAAGTACTCCAAAAGGTCGAAAGTTTACAACACCTGATGTTAGACAGAATAAGTTGTAAAGTTGACATCTGTGTTGAGAGGCAAAGAGTGAGTTTATTTATAGAGATCAAAGAGACACTTACGGCTGTGTCTTCTTCCAGTAAAGCAATTCAGCTTACTTGATAGTTATTTTTTTTTCTCTCTTGTTATGAAAGCGAGTTCATTATATGTATATGTATATATATATTTATATATTTATATTTATATGTGATAGGTACAAAATCAAAGAGTCAAAATGCCTAACAACAACGTTACTTCATCGCTAAACTATCAACAAGAATAGTCCTTAATTTAATGTAGGAAAAAACAACATACTTACGAAGCAAGATACCCGTATTTACAGCGATAAATCAGAAGCGGAGACTTAAAGAGAAGACGCCAGACACAACATACGGGAGGCGGGTTGGTAACTGAGGCCGTGTTGGGGGGGGGGCAGTCAGATAAGATAGTACACGGCAGCGGGGGTGGGGGGGGGGGTGATGGCGGGGGGGGGGGGTGATGGTGATGCTGGGAGGGGGGGGGGCAGTGGTAGTAAAAGATAGAAATATGTTGATTCTTCTTCGATGACTTTGTGTAAAATTTCCATTTCTTATCGATTTTCGTTCCATTATTTGAAGGGGGTAAAAAAATATGAGTGTACAATATAGTAATGATATTTTTCATACCTATAATTATACTATACGATATTCCTCTTAATTTTACTTTCCCCTTTCAAAAGAAAAGAAAATATGAACATTAAAATTTTTCCACAAATCGGTCAAAGAAAAACTACAACATTGGCAATACCCCCCCTTGATGGCGATAGAAGGGATATGCGCCCCCCTCCCCCTACACCAACCCATCCACCCACACACACACCCACACACACTCATGTCCCCACCCTACATTGCCGCTGTCACACCGACCATAATCTCGGCATATTATTAATTTATCTCTTTATTTATTTATTTATTTTTAAGCCAGGTAATTTTTCTAAGTGCAACAGGTTCGGTTGGATATCAAGTAAACATTTCAATTTTATTTTTTATATATATGTTTAATTAAAGATGGAAGTTAATTATTATCAGCGAAGTGAGTGAAGTGATGGTCTGTGAGTCTTGCAAACTGAGTCCGGGAACAACACACCCACACACTGCAGGAGTCTGTTTCTTGGCACAGTTCGCCGATAAGGACAACATCAACACAACTCCTTAATTAGTTGAAAATAGACAAACAACGCAAAAGGTTGCAAGCAAAATGTCACGAGAATTTGCTACCCAAGGCTTGAAATTGAATTACTTTATATTATGTGATGCTTGCTTGCAAAAACTGTAATAATAATAATAACAATAATAATAATAATAATAATAATAATAATAATAATAATAATTTTTATAATAATAATAATAATTTTTATAATAATAATAATATTTTTTATAATAATAATAATAATAATAATAATATTTTTTATAATAATACTAATAATAATAATAATACTATCTGCCGACATTACCACCGGTGTGACGTGGAATAAACGGGAAGTGGTTTGAAGTGAGGAATATCGAAGGTGAAGGCAAGAGGTCTGTTTCCCCACACGCCTTGAAGGACCCAGTAGCCTCCAGTACTCCATAAAAAAAAAAAAAAAATTATACAAAAGACATTGATTGCTTCTCCAACTCCACACACTCCCACTGACCCACTCACCCACTCATCACTCACTCCCAAAACCTCCAACCAGAATAATGCAAGGTAAACTGGAGTGTAGAATATGCTAAAAGCTTAGGGGGGGGGGGAGGAAAATATATATATACTGTATATATTTATAGTGTATAATATATATGTGAGGAATGTGGAGATAGTGCTGCTTGCTTGAGCCTCCAAACATTCCCGAGACAAAGTTGGAGATGCTATGCGGGTGGGCCTTTCAAAAATTCGTGAGCATTAGATTATTTTGAGGGAGCAGTATAATTATGATGGTTTTAATTGGAGAGCCTTTGCTTGATTCCTCCACTCTATGCCAGGAAACAGGACCAGAATAACAAAAATATTGGTCACCTGTTGCTTGGAATAGTTTGGAGGAATCGTTTGCTTGCTCCAGCTTTACCAACAACAACACTCTACTACCTCCTTAAAAAAGTTAATAATAATTAAAAAAAAACCTATTGTGTTGGAGTTTGGAGACTGATAGCGTCCTCAATGCGTGCCAGGAAATCCAACCCAAGGACTCGTCTAACTACATTGGTTTGCATTACCCAACCCTCCCTCCTCCCCACCAGGAGTTCCACGCCCTAGAGGCCTCCAGGGGGCCCTCACAGCAGAGAATACAAAAAAAAAAGTTAATATACTAGCTGGCCTTACCCTGATCACATTTCCCCTTAGATATTCAATTTATTTTGTTGTGGTATCGATTCTGGATTAACACGAGAGGACTTTTAGAGACCCTGTGATCCTGTATAAAAATGAGAGGCTTCTGATTCCCTTTGACCATACCACGAAACAAGCTCCTTCAATGTAGGTGCTTTTTCGTGGCAATATTTGAAGGTCTCGTTTATCTCCAACTTCCTGACTTCATCACCAGGGTCCTTTAACACACACGGCAGAATGTTAAGTAAGGGGTTGGTACAGTGTTGGTAAATCTGGAGCAAATGATTCCTCCACACTCTTCCAAGAAACAGATCACCATTATTTTCATTTATCTGGTCCTGATTCCTGGCATACTTTGGAGGAATCAAGATGCCCTAATGTATGTACCAAAAGTGTATTTGCTAAGATATGGCCTTGAATACAATACCACAAACCCTACTGTAGTTTGCTAAGATAATTATGGCTTGGAATACAATTAATACAATACCACAAATCGTAACAATTAGTCACCAAAATTACCCCGATGGTTGTAATGTGGGTGCCTAAAACTCAGCCTCAATGACGTGTCGAATTAAATGGGAAGTACTTGGAAATGTTTCATCTCCTTTGTGCTATGAAGTCTTAAGAAGGTGTCCATCACTATAAAGCACCTGTCTGTTTCTTTCCTACTTCGTCATCAGCTTAAAGTTCGAGTAACATTGATTTTAGTTAATGTTCTTTCTTCACCCAGTTTTCTCATCCAACGGGCATCACCACCACTACAGTGCCTTTTGTTGTTTTGCTTCCAAGTCACGAGTAGATAGTTATCACACTATTACTCTCGTGCTTCAAAAAGTGTTCAAGAAGTATCGGACCACTAGTAGTAAGTAACCTAAGGCCTCCAAGTCTGTCATATGGTAGTGGTGTTGATGAGGATTGCTGAAGGGTTTATAAATGTTGTGGGGAAACACGGCCAGTCTAAGGCCAACTTTTTAAACACACTATGTGGCTTCACTCTCACGTAGTTGAGAAACAATGAGTGACACCGCGCACGCACGCACGCACACGTACACGCGCACACGCACGTACACACACACACACTTAACAATCGTCTGGATGTCAAGGATCAACGAAAGAGCATTAAAAAAACATCACATGATTGACGATTATGAAACAGCACACACGTGGTGCCTATACACTTACACACTTACACACGTGGTGCCTATACACTTACACACTTACGGTAACACCATTGAAAAAGATAAACTTTTATTATTTTGATGATTCTAAGTCAAACCCCTATTTTGTCCGCACACACGTACGGTGGAGCTGGGAAGGAGCGACAATGGTTTACTGTACAGACAAGATCTAAAGTTAGGCGCATCAATTCACCAGTAAATAGTATGTAGGTGCTGAATTCTAACATTTTATCTTATTCCAAAACCTCACTATCAACTCTCACAACTCTTATCGGGAGTGAGAGTAAACATGAGGACTGCTTCAAACACAATAACACACTCATTATTTAGCAATGCATAACTCGTGCGAAATTATCTGATTGCAAATGTTACAATCGAATCTTAAAAAAAAAAAAACCACTATAATAATCAGCGACGAGATAACGACTCATATAAAGATAATTAGAAGTCTTTGAAACCAGATAACCATAAAAACATTCATTACCTCGTGTTTACAGTTGGCTCCACTCCCGCATTGTCCATCTGTCTTTATCAATCTATCCTTATCAATCTATCCTTATCAATCTGTCCTTCCAATATTTACAAAGTGATCTCAAAGTTAAGAATCCTTCATCAGTTTTTCCTCAGTAATATAATGTTGTGCAAAGAGGAAATCGATGTAAACTTTCAGCATTATTCCTTGACTGAACGGGAAAATGATCAAACCTTTATTGAGTTGGCAACGTTGCAATGGAGTCGATTGTATATTGCAAAAAATTAGCAAGCTTTAATTAGTTGGTAACGCTGGAGTGGGGTCAATTGTACTGGCACGATTATCAAGCTTTTTGAGTTGGTAACACTGGAGTGGAGTCAATTGTTTACAGCCACAATGAAAGGAGTCCCATTCGACGCTACCAAAGGTCATTTTAATTAATTAATCGCCCTTCCGGTAATTGAGTGAATATTCGTTTGCGTTTGTCATCACCAATAGGTAATAAATAGGCTCTGATGGGAACACTAAAAGCTCTTACATCCCAAAATCATCAAGAAATTATAAAAAAAATATTGATGCTCCACCTCCAACATAGCGATTAAGGAGGAGACCGTCTTGTTGGTAATCTGGAAGGCAACTAATTCCTCTTACCTATGCCGGAAAACAGACGCCCTCAATGGTATACAAATAAGGGAACTGTTTCGTGGCATACTATGGAGGAATCATAATAGACCTTCCAATTCACCAACAAAAAAAGAATCTCTTCTTAAACTGACCAGTAGTGGTGTCGAGGGTGTAGTTTTCAAGGAGACTGAGCAATTGTGGATAAATAATACTTCCTTTATATTCCCAGCCTTCTATAAGGACCCAGCACTGATGTAAGAGAGTTGGAGGCTTATGATTCCTCCTAACTATACCACGGAACAATCTCCTCACATGGAGGTGGTGTTTCACGATAATAATTGAAGGACTCATTTACCTCCAATTTTCTGACTACATCATCGGGTTCCTTATTAAACCCTGCATGATGTTTATTTATTATTATCTGTATGTATGACCTCTTGTGGGTTTGGCATGGGTTAGAAAGGTTGGGAAAGAAAGCATTAATATCCGTCAGTAGTGCATTACAGAAGCGATGCGCCTCTCTTCAAATAAACGAGTGTACAGTTAGTTACAGTAAAGAGTTCGCGTCTTTAGTCACTAGAGGTCAGGTCAAGTCGTAGCCCCTCCTCCCCCACCACCACCACTATGCTGAACGTCGAGTAGTAGTATTTTAGTCAATGTATTTATATCACCATTCAAACGTATATTTCTGAAACACGAGCCTCACTGGTATTCCCATTGAACCTCAAGTGTAAACAAACAATATACTATACAATCAGCTTTGGGGGTGGGGTGGGGGGGTATTGGGGATGGGTGGGGGGGTAGGGGGGGCGATGAATAAACCTGACCTCTGGCGGGCGAAAGAGGCGAACACCTCCACCTTGACCTTCAATAATAATAACAATAATACCAGGCAGACTTCTTGGTGGTGGTGGTGTTGTTGCTGTTGCTGTTGTTGTTGTTGTTGGTATTGGTTGTTGTGGTGTGAGGCGAGGGGCGTCACCTCATACCACCTGTAGCAGCTCCTCCTCCTCCTCCTTCACTAACCAACCTCCATGCAGGCTCAACTATAATGTATGTACTGTACAACTAATAATAATAACCCCTTCCCCTTCCCCTCCCCTTCCCCTCAGAAAGGCCTCCGGGTCGTCGAGAAAAGTCAAGTCCCCCGGTGCATCGTTCGTTAAACTGCTATAGGAAACTTCACTACGATACCTCAACTCCTCTTACTCACTCCTCCACTCCTCTTACTCCCTCCTCCACTCCTCTTACTCACTCCTCCACTCCTCTTACTCCCTCCTCCACTCCTCTTACTCCCTCCTCCACTCCTCTTACTCACTCCTCCACTCCTCTTACTCACTCCTCCACTCCTCTTACTCCCTCCTCCACTCCTCTTACTCACTCCTCCACTCCTCTTACTCCCTCCTCCACTCCTCTTACTCACTCCTCCACTCCAATTCGGGTCAAGATTATTGATTATTTGTATCATTTTCTTCTTTAACACGAGGAGAGATTATTAATATTTTCCTCTTTTACACGAGGGAAGATTATTATTAATATTTTCTTCTTTTACTCGAGGGAAGATTATTTATTTTCTTTAACACGAGGAGAGATAATTATTATTATTTTCATCTTTAACACGAGTACTGATATTTTCTTCTTCTTTACACGAGTTAAGATTACTGATATTTTCTTCTTCTTTACACGAGTTATGCATATCATTATTTTCCTCTTCAATACGAGTTAGTTCCATTTTCTCATACTTGAGTCTATCCTTGTGAAATCCTTATTACCTGTTCACGTTTTCTTTGAGCTGGGTAGAATTCCTTTGATTTCAGGTGAGTTTTCATTGACTCAAGCACACAATCACATAAGAGTAAAATGTATCTGACTTATATTTTAAAGGATAGTAATGTCAGTCGTGCATAATCAGTCCTTTTTTCCTTTTTTTTTTTTTTTTTTGGGTACAATATGTTAGTAGCCAAAATATCCACAGATTTTGAGGGACCATAATAACAATCCATAATTCCTCCTGGTTGCTTTTCTCATGCATTTTGCTTGGTTCACAGTCTTTAGGAAACACACGCTTGGCTTCTACAAAAATAATTCTCGTTTCAGTGATAATATTTTTCTCACGCTCATTACTACGGTATTATTTTCGTTTTTTTTTTTTTCGTTTGTCTCTTTCCCTAAATGCCTCATACATACATGTGATCATAATTATACGGGAATGAGAATAAATATAAAGTGTTTGTTAATTGTCAGTCACTAGAAATCATTCATGACATACACAAGATTAATCAATTATATCCAATAAAGCACACATTAATTAAAAGGGTATACGTACAGTGTTGGTGAATACATTTGGAGCAACTGATGTCTTCCTCCAAACTAACAAGCAACAAACAAACACACAAGACACCATTAATGTTTTGTGTTAATTAATCCGGTGGTGCTGTTTGCTGGCATACTTTGGAGGAATCAAGACACTCCAATGTACCACAAGTATCGCATACCAACATTGATTTCTCGCGATACATTTTGACACGATTATTAAACTGTGACTAATGAATAAAAAAGCATAAAATAGAAATAAAAAATAAAATAAATAGAATAATACTCTCTTCAGGTAGACCTTTCAAAGATCATTTAACTAATCTTTCCTGTATTGTAATTATGTATTTATTCATTTATTTATTTATTCATATATAAAGAGAGATTTTTTGTTTTGTTTTTGTTTTTATCTTGTGTATGCACGAATTCTGAGTGACGTGCCCGAGAGTGTACGTGTATGTATGTATGTACGACTCTTCTAGTTAGTTAGTTAGTTAGTTTATAATTATATATTACATTCCAGGATGATAATTATTGTATTCCACCTGTTTATTTGTATTGTATTGTATTCCCTTCCAGCTGTGTAATTGTATTTTGTATTGTATTGTATTGTATTCTTTTGTATTTATTTATGTATGTGCATCTTCTTACATACAATACGTCACTTTTCTACTGAAACCATAATATGTCTGTCTTCCCTTTCTCTTTGACCGTATATACCAGTTTCATTCTTTAGTTTTTTTGTTTGTTAATCTCTTTTTGTCGGTTCATACACTAAGTTGCTGTTATGCATTTCTTAAAAAACAACAAAAAAACTCTGTATGGAAATTGCTATGCGATTAATTCATGTTCATATCGATATATATATTTTTTTTCCAACATTCTCCACTTCATTCAATTTTCAACATCAAAATTTGAGTCACCGTAAATTTCCTGGCATGATAATTTCTGTGGCCTTGTTTCAATTCTTGATATATATATATAAAAAAATTAACAATACGGTAACTTTAATTTTGGACATCAGAATAAATAATATCCACAATACAAAATTTCGGTCCAATATCTATTTTTTTTTTTTTCCCTTCTTCTTTCTGTACTTCTTCTAAACCCTTCAACACATTAATGTAAACTTCAGGGTTATCTTAAAACTTAGGCTACTGTACGTAAACTTTAAATAATATCTAAGGCACCTGATTTTTTGTTAGGGCGCCTTAAATAATTAACTTTGGTTCGGTACCTTAATAATTATAGATATTGCCCCTCAAACTTTGGTCACTACAAGGACTATATATTTTTTTCATCCATCACTATATTTTTTTTTCTCTCCTTCCGAACTTTTTTTTCTCTCCTCTTCCGAACTTTTTTTTCTCCTCTTTCGAACTTTTTTTTTTCTCTCCTCTTCCGAACTTTTTTTTTCTCTCCTCTTCCGAACTTTTTTTTTTCTCTCCTCTTCCGAACTTTTGTTTTCTCTCCTCTTCCGAACTACATTTTATTTTATTTTATTTTTGTATTTCTATATTTCTGTATCCATATGTATGTTGTTATATTTTTCCAAGTGCACCGTATATACTTTATCTTATCTATTCACTTTGAGATAAGAGGAGTTGGGGTAGATCAAAAACGTCTTTCTCTAATCTCATATCCTCTATGATTGTTAAGATAGATTTAAACTACGTATCGCGCAGAGTATAAATAATAATAATAATCCTTAATACCTTCACCACTCTTATTTATTTACTTAATTAAATAATGCTTGGATGCACTGGTTCTATTATTCATTTACTTATTATTGTTCTGAGTTTATTGTCTTTATTATAACGGATTAATCTCACTATAATAATGCGGTCGTAGAAAATAGGAAACTATAGATGATATGATATTATAGCCTTCCACGTTGATGTCACTGGACCGTTGCTATCATATCATGGTGGTACTGTATATATGTCTCAGAGTATGTAGGTTGGTTTATTTATTTATTTATTTATTTATTTATTTATTGTCAGATGTCACCTTCGTTATCCGCCGCTTGAGCTAATACGCAGTTTCACCCGGAGACCTTACGGAATTAATTCATAAACCACTTCGTTTTTATTTTGGTTTCGTCTAAAAATTCAATAAATGATACAAAAAAACCTTATCTACATGAACGTTTACAATATAGAGAAACAATCTACAATACTGTTATCTATAGTGGAACTGAAGGGGCCCGCGGAGGGGTGGAGGGGAGCACGGGGGCCTTAGAGGGGGGGTGGGGGGGCCTTAGAGGGGGGGTGGGGGGTAATAGGGGGGGAGCAGGACACCAATCCATCAAGTGTAGGGGACGGGACACTTAGGAAAGGAGTCTCGTATATGTGTGTGTGTGTGTGTGTGTGTGTGTGTGTGTGTGTGTGTGTGTGTGTGTGTGTGTGTGTGTGTGTGTGTGTTTGTGTGTGTGTGTGTGTACTATAATGGCATTGTCAATAGTGTATTGTCTTGAGGAGCGGTGGAGAATTTTGCCAACATTATTATTATTATTATTATTATTATTATAAATAGTTTTTGAATGTGAATGGAGTTGTGAGGAGAGGTCAAAGGTCACAGGAATCCCCTCAGGTCATGCCACTCTCCACACCCTACCGCGGGGGGTAAGATTATTGCATGGAGACTCAAATTGCACAATTGCATGAGCAGCTTAAGGGAAAGGAATATAAGCTTAATGTTAAAGAAGTATATACTGAAGTACTGATGCTTACAATACGCTCGAAATCACATAATACTGACGCATGAGCAAGGGAGCAAATCTTTATGTACTGTCCTAGGGATGGGCGTACATTGTATATATATATATATATATTTTTCTTTTAGGCGGATAATTGTCATTTCAAAAGAAGGGATTTGAGGATCAGCCTCTCTTGAAATGGAAGGAGCTGGATTAATTATAAATACGACCCCGGCTCTACCGCTGCTGTTGCTGCTATATTGCGGCTGTTGCTGTTGCTGCGGCTGTTGCTGTTGCTGCTGAAGCGTGAGCGGTTGCTGCTGCTGCTGCTGCCGATGTTGTTGTTTGCTGCTGTTGTCACTCCCCCTACCTGCTATGTGCCCTGCCCTTGTCACACTACCCACACCTCCTGCCCCGGGTCATATATACAACCAGGGGTGGGGTACCTCGCAATGCCGTCAACACCCACATCGACACTGAGGTGGACGTTGTTGGTTGGTTGGTTGGTTGGTTGGTTGGTTGGTTGGTTGGAGGTGACTGTGGGCCAAGGTTGTGGTAAGGGTGTTGTGAGGGCGTAACGAGGGCATGGTGAGGGCGTAGTGAGGGTGTGTCTAGGGCGTGGGCTGAAGCGGTGGAGTGACACACTGCTGCAGCGAGCCAGGGAACGTGCCGGTCCTTTGGCACTTGTGGAAGCATATTTTTTGACCAAGACGAGCATAGGTAGTCGCCTCTCTAGCTGCCCCGTATGGTATGGGTTTAATCATACCATCCGGGAGTTGCAACTTAGAGAGAGTAGGTGACCATGACCCGGAACCGAAGAAGATACTGTGAACGACCCATATGGACCGAACTGTACCAACATTCGAACTCCGGATTCCATGGCCACCTGAGCGACCTGGACCGTTACCCTGCTCGCCCGGCCGAATTCTATGGGACTATTATGTGTGGCGCCGAAAGGAGCACAGCGACGGTTGCAGTGATGGTGAAGAGCGTGAAGATGATGAGACACAGCCGATCTACCACCATTGCCGCGAATTTCCAGTCATTCTTAACCTGCACGGGAGACAGAGTTAGTGCTTGGGGATTGTATAAGTTGTGGTGATGATGGTGGTGGTGTGGGTGGTGGTGATGTTTGGGGATTGTACAAGTTGTGGTGATGGTGATGGTGGTGGTGGTGGTGTGGGTGGTGGTGATGTAGAAGTGATTGGGGATTGTATAAGTTGTGATGATGGTGTGGGATTGTACAAGTTGTGGTGAAGGTGATAGTAGTGTGGGTGGTTGTGATGTTGAAGTGATTGGGGATTGTACAAGTTGTGATGGTGGTGGTGGTGTGGGTGGTGGTAGAAAGGATGTGAGTCGTGGGGTTGTAGAGGTACTTGTGAGAAGTTGTTGAAGGTTAGGTTGTAGTGACGGTGGAAATGTTGGTAGAATAATTGATGGAAATGTAATGAGTGGTGGTGGTGGTACTGTAGTGAGGGTAGTGATGGAAACAGAAGTCATTTTGATCAAAGTAGTGATAATGGTGAGAATAGTGACGAACGAATGGCAGACCTACCTTAATCTCAACTTATCTCACTCAATTTTATTCCCTCACTCACCTCATTCATCTCACCTCACCCAAACATATTTATTGACTCACCTCACTTCATCAGAACGCATTCCCTAACCCACCTTATCTGATCCCACTTAGTCATGTTCACTCACTCACCTCATCTCACCCAAACATATTCACTAACTCACCTCATCTCACCCAAACATATTCACTCACTCACCTCATCTCACCCAAACATATTCATTGACTCACCTCATCTCACCCAAACATATTCACTAACTCACCTCATTTTCCTCGTCGTCTTTCCTCATCTTGTCGGTGATCATACGAATCTCCTTGAGTATGAGGTTGAGCTCTCTGGTGCAGGAGGACATACAGGTGTGTACCAAGTGGGAGTCGTCTACAGAGTGACCCCCATGAGGCACCCTGATGTACCCCGCCGTGTTGTTTGTGTTGGTGGTGTGAGTGTGTGGCAACGTGTGCGCTCGGAAGTCGTCATCGATGTCCAGCACGTTAGCCAGCAGCGACTTAGACGATCTCTCCTGTTGTTTGTTGTTGTGGGTTGTGGGGAGAAGACGGACGATAGATGAGTTGTGGTGGTGGTGGTGGTGGTGGTGGTGGTAGTTGTGGTGGGTGTGGTAGTGGCAGTCGTGGTTATGTGTTGAGGGGGAAGACAGGTGCGTTACGGTTGTGGAGTAGGTGGTTGTTGTTGTTGTTGTAGTTGTGGTGGTGGTGGTAGTTGCGGTTGTGGTGGTGGGTTGTTGTTGTGGTGGTTGTCGACGAACGAAGGGCACCAGCAGCAGTCGAGTATTAAAAAAAAAATAGTGAGAGAAAGAAGATGGAGAGAAGTGTTTAATTGTGGTGGTTACATTAATATATTCAGGAAAATATATAAGATTTATCTATTCTACTGGTGATTTAAGTGACTAGTTTATCATAGTTTATACCACAAGTTAATACCCAGTGCAGGACATAATTACAATCTTATTATGGTGAGGTTGGTTATGATGGGGTTAGCATATTATATATTTTTTTGGGTTTGTTTGTTTGTTTGTTCACCAAGAGGTTCACAATACAAGTTATATTATATACCCTGTTTATAAGTCAGTCCGTTCTTATGGTTAGGTTGGTTATGGAGTTAGTCTTTGTTGACGAGGGTTTAAAAGTAGACTTGGTTTCTCTTGCGGCGAGGGTGGGTGGTGGTGGTGGTGGTGATTAAAGACCCTGTGATCGTGTATGAAAATTGGCAGGCTACTGATTCCACCTTTCAATGCCATCCAACACGCTCCATTCCGTTTAGGTGGTGTTTCGTGGCAGTATTTGAAGGCCTCATTGATCTCCAATTTTCCTACCCCATCACAGGGTCCCTTAAAATATGATTGTACTTAGATAGGGAAGACAAGTTTCGTATACAGGAATTACTACCTATGGGGGACATATACTTTGCTCTAGATATTTAGAATGTTATGTTGAGTTGATGTGTTAACTTTATATTAGTAGTATTAGTATTAGTAGTAGTATTGTTTTATTATTATTATTATTATTAAGTGTTATAAAGATGCATACTTTTATACCATTGAGTTTTCTGGACATACATACATATAATACAAGACAGTACAGTTAGGGATACATGAGACAGACTCACTTCAATCTTGTCCTCTTATCAAACATAGAATAGAACATGTCGTCTATACACACAAACAAACCACATCCTACTCTATGTTTAATTAAGGGGATTGTATGTACAGTGTTGGTAAATCCGGACCAACTGATTCCTCCAAAGTATTCCAAGCAACAGAACACCATTAATTTTGTTAATCTGGTCCTGTTTCCTGGCATATTTTGGAGGAATCAAGACACTCCAATGTACCAAAATTATAATATTAGGGGTTTCGTTTGATGTGTGTGTGTGTGTGTGTGTGTTTGTTTCAGGTATCCATAACTGTACCAGGTAAGTTTAAGAGCCAAGGTTACGTAAACTTTAAGAAAGATACGGTTGGTACTTTAAAATTGATCATGGATTTTGTTTTAATTTTGCCTTAAAAATACATAACAATTATTTTTTTTCGTCCTTCTTATATTTTTTTTTTAGTTTTGCTCTTAATA
>JAWZYT010004341.1:50000-52500 GCA_034508575.1 Petrolisthes manimaculis
TATCCATATCACATTTCTCTCCTTATTTTACATTTTAGAGTTATCTGGCGTTAGTCCAAGCATATTACTTAAGTCTCATACAATTTTTCTCAAGTATCCATATATTGTTTTTCTTTTTGGAACGTGAGGAGTGCCTTCTTTAAACGCATGCACCTTGTGATCTGAAGAACGTAAAGTGTGAGTCGACCGAACCTGAAATTCCTAATCAAGAAAAATATATCATGAACATAAATAAACCCTTTGACCAATAACTTTAAGGGGAGATTCTCTTGTTGATGAATTAATAGTTCTCTGATTCCTCCAAAGTATGTCACGAAACAACACATCCCCTATTAGTACCACCACTGAGGGCGTCTGTTTACTGGTCACTTAGGAGGAATAATAAGTAGCCTTCCAATTTTTACTCAGTGAATGTCCAGTACTATTTTCTGTCCTTCCTTCCTTTCTTCTTCTTTCCTGTCCTTTCATCTTCTTTCCTTCCTTTCTTCTTCTTTCCTTCCTTTCTTCTTCTTTCCTTCCTTTCTTCTTCTTTCCTTCCTTCTTCTTCTTCTTTCCTTTCCTTTCTTCTTCTTTCCTTCCTTTCTTCTTCCTTCCTTTCTTCTTCTTTCCTTCCTTTCTTTTTCCCTTCCTTTCTTCTTCCTTCCTTTTAAATCCAATAGTTACATGATAATGATCACTGCATAGTTTACTCACCAAATTCATTAAACATAATTCACCCATAAATCATTTACACGACTAAGATTCTTTCGTTTGCGTGCTTACAAACCACTAACAACCACTGTGGAACCGACCCATAGACATCCCTTTAAAAATTATATTATAGGTGAAACTCCTACCAACTACAGACTACTTTTCCGTCAGAAGGAAGCATTTTGACGTCTACAGATAGGCCTAACGAGATAATTATATTTAGTGAGCCAATGATGAAATAGTATAATTTTATTAATGCCGGCCAGAAGATTATTTTGATCTGTCATAGAAAAGACCCAGAGATTAAGTTATAAGAGGAATGGAGGACTGAGGCGAGAAGATGTGACCTAAGGATGTTACGAAATGGATGTTCTATAGTTTAAGCAGTAGTCATAGGCTGTTGAAGCATAATTAGTAACAATAATAGTATTGTTGTTACGCTTTTAAACCCTTACGTAATTTCATTTATATTATTTTTATCATTGTTGATAATATTGTTACCGTTGCTATGTTTATATTTATCTGTTTCTTACCACATAAATTCACGAAAATATATCTATTATCTTGTATCTATAATTGTTTTGTTTATTATTTTACTATCACTATTACCGTATTATAATTATTATTAAATTCAATGTGGATGTGGCATCGGGTTTTTTATTTACACAGAAATTATCGATAAACTTTGATTACGTACCGAACTGAAGGCTATTTTTTCATCTAAATAATTCCATCAAGAAACGCTAATACTTTGGGATTCTGTTTCGTTGAATACTTGAGAATGAGTGGCATAGAAAGTTGGCACTGAAATCTGCTGCTGGGGATAATTTATATACACGATCCGCTACACCTAATATAATATTATGTTGCGAGTTAAGGACCCTGTGATATAGTCCGAAATTTGGAGGTAAATGAGTCCTTCAAATATTTGCCACGAAATACAACCTACAGTATATAGAAGGAGTTTGTTTCGTGGCATGGTCAGGAGGAATCAGAAGCCTCCAATTTTCAAACACGATCACAGGGCCCTTAACCATATTTACTTATAAAAACATAGATGTGATTAGAATGACGTGGGAGGATTGTTAGGGAAGCAGTAGGAAGGGAGGACAGAGAGGCTCACTGAATAGATACGCAATATATTACTGTCATTATTAATTTTATTATTTTTATTTTTAGTATTATTGTTATTGTTGTTATTATTATTATTATTATTATTATTATTATTATTATTATTATTATTATTATTATTATTATTATTATTATTATCATTATCATTATTATTATATTTTCTTATTATCGTTCCTTTCATTTGCTTTGATATTTCTGGGTATTTAATGCAGAAAACAGACGGACACTTACAGAGAAAGTCAACACAGGGAAAATCGAGAATGAGACTGAGAGAAAGACAGTTTAAGGCCCCTGTGATCGTGTATAAAAACTGGAGGCTTCTGATTCCTCCTGACTATGCCACGAAACAAGCTCCTTACATATAGGTGGTGTTTCGTGGCAATATTTGAAGGACTCATATAACTCCAAATTTTTTACTATATCACAGGGTCCCTTAAAAAAGCAGACCAAGTGACCAGGGAATGAATGAATGAATGAATGAATGAATGAATGAATGAATGAATGAATGAATGAATGAATGAATGAAAGAATAACCTGAATTACCAAGGATACAATACAAGAGTTACAGAGAGTGTGGTCCAAATTCTACCTTTAATTAAATACAAGGATTACAGAAATTAGTCAAAATTTTATCTTTGAATACAAGGGTTACGGAAAGTCGTCAAAATTTTATCTTTGA
>JAWZYT010004342.1:0-40000 GCA_034508575.1 Petrolisthes manimaculis
TGTGTGTGGTGTGTGTGTGTGTGTGTGTGTGTGTGTGTGTGTGTGTGTGTGTGTGTGTGTGTGTGTGTGTGTGTGTGTGTGTGTGTGTGTGTGTGTGTGTGTGTGTGTGTGTGTGTGTGTGTGTGTGTGTGTGTGTGTGTTGAGTGAGTGTGTGTGTGTGTTGAGTGAGTGAATACTGTATTTTTGTATATATATATATTTGTGTAAAATACTGAATAAGTAAATGTTTATACGTAATGTAGCATTGTTCATATTAGTATTAACTCCTGTTTACCCTTACCTCCTCCTCCCTCCTCCTCCTCCTCTCCTCCTCCTCCTCCTCCTCCACCTCCTCCTCCTCCTCCTCCTCCTCCTCCTCCTCCTCCTCCTCCTCCTCCTCCTCCCCTAGAGGAGGGAGAGTTGCTGAACCTGACGTCTATCACAAGGTCAGACATGGGACCTTACTTGTGTATCGCCAACAACAACGTCCCTCCTTCAGTCAGCAAGAGAATGATTGTCGAAGTCACTTGTAAGTCAACATACATACATACATACATACTTAAATACATACATACATACATACTTAAATACATATATACATACATACTTAAATACATATATACATACATACATACTTAAATACATACTTAAATACATACTTAAATACATACTTACATACATACATACATACTTAAATACATACATACAAACATACTAAAATACATACATACAAACATACTAAAATACATACATACTTAAATACATACATACATACTTAAATACATACATACATATATACATACATACATATATACATACATACATATATATACATACATACATACATAAATACATAGTTTTATATCTTCTATTTACCGTCAGTCGTCAGTATCAGCTTAGTCATTCAATTATATTCTCGTGTATTATTCTCAGTGTCGTGCTAACTGTTTTCACCTCTCTCCATCCTCTCTCCCTCCCCCCTTCTCTCTCCCCCCTCTCTCTCTCCCTCATCCCCTTTCTCTCCTCCCTCTGTCTCTCTTCCATTCCCCCCTACAGTCAGACCAGTTATCCACGTACCCAACCAGTTGATCGGAGTGCCACCAGGGAGCTCTGCCACACTCCAATGTAACCTGGAAGCTTCACCTAAATCTATACAGTACTGGACTAAAGATACAGGTGAGGGGGGTGGGAAGGGGGGCAGGGGGGGGGCGGAGGGGAGGGGGGCAATGATGTAAATAGTGGGATGATGATAATACTCGATTGATGATACTTGATTTTTTTTTTTTTATTATTATTATTTTTTTTTTTTTTTTTGAGGGCTACAAACAAACTAACTTTAAAATTAATTAATCCCTGTTCCCAAAATATGTCAACCCTTACATGTGCTCCTCCTTTTATTATTATTATTATTTTTTTTATTGTTTCTCCTTGTTCAGGCGAGATGTTGATCACGAACAGCGAGTATCTAGTGGAGGAGGAGCTCAACAATTACTACATGACCAAAATGACCCTCACCATCCTACGCTTCGAGAAACGACACACCGGCATGTACTTCTGCTCGGCCAAGAACTCGCTGGGGGAGACGGAGGGAAATATTAAAGTCTACGGTGAGTGGGGAAAAAAAAAAGAAGGGAATGAGTGTGAGAAAAAAAAAATATATATATATATATATATACTGTATATTTGGTGGTGGATGTGACTGAAAACATTATTATTATTATTATTATTATTATTGTTATTATTATTATTATTGTTATTATTATTATTATTGTTATTATTATTATTATTATTATTATTATTATTATTGTTATTATTATTATTGAAAGAAAATAATGTCCCCTTATAATATAATGTTTTAGCACTATGATTATATATTATTCGTGAATATAAAGAAGTATATTAATTAACCTTGACTGACCTCCCCCTCCCCCCCCCCCCCCCAACAGAGATCGAGGTGGCGACGGAGGCCCCGACGGAGGAGGACATGACCCAGGCGGGGCGGGGGTACACGGGGGGGTCCGAGATTAGCAACGAGGTGGTGTTTGGGGCGGGAGGGGGCGCCACTCCCAGGTCCAGAAACAATGACCATAGTTCCCGTCATCACCACCAGGACTCCACCAACAAGGCCCAGTATATCCCCCAGGTGCCCTCCCAGCCCCCGGGGGACCATGGAAGGAGACGCCCCCCAGGTCCCCCCTCTTCACACCGCCCCACCCGACGCCCCACCTCACAGCTCCCCAAGTACCAGTGGGATATCTCGGCTGCACCATCACCCCCCTCCTCCTCCTCCTTCCTCCTCCTCACTTCACATCTACTCCTTCCTCTCCTTCTGTGCCTTGTTACCTCCCTGGCGCTCCCTTAGTTAGTCACCCCCCCACCCCAACCCCCCAAACCCATCATGTCCCCCTTAGCTCCCCCTAGTCCTCTCACACACGGATGACTCACCGATGACTCACACTAATTCTATCTAATTATCACTATTCTAAAATTTTAAGAACTCACACTGACAAAAAAATAAAATAAATAAACTAAAAAAAAAAAAGATAAAAATAAAATATAAACTTTAAAAAGATAAATGAAAATAAATAAATAAATGGATAAATAATTACAAACTAACGCCATTCTCGTTGAAACATTTTTTTTTTTTTTAATTCGGTGGACAGTTACGCCGAAAACGATTATGTGCGTCAACCGTGTATGAGTATTGATTGTCCTCTTAGTGTATTCCCTTAAATATTGCCCCTAATTATATATACATACATACATACATACATAATTATATACACATACATACCCACATGTATTATTGTCTCCTTTCATGAACCCTGTCCCCATTCCCCCCCTCACCCCATTCCCCCCCTCACCCCATTCCCCCCCCTCACCCCATTCCCCCCTCACCCCATCCCTCCCCCTCCCCCTCACCCCATTCGTATGTCTCCCTCCCACTTGATTAAGGGACCCTGTGATGTAGTCGGAAAATTGGAGGTAAACGAGTCCTTCAAATAATGCCACGAAACACACACACACACCTATTATGTAAGGAGCTTGTTTCGTTTCGTGGCATGGTCAGGAGGAATCAGAAGCCTCCTAATTTTCATACACGAGCATACATGCAGGGTCCTTACAGCCCAACAAACCCAAGGTCCTGCTGTACACATCCCCCTCCTCCTCCTTGTTGTTGTTGTTGTTATTCTTCCCCCTCTCAACCTCAACCCCTATTCACCACCTATTCCCATTCACGAGCCATTCAAGACCTCTTCCCATTCCCCCATCACCACCCCTTCCCATTCCCCATTCCACCACCCCTTCCCATTCCCCATTCCACCACCCCTTCCCATTCCCCATTCCACCACCCCTTCCCATTCCCCATTCCACGACCCCTTCCCCCTTCCACGACCCCTTCCCCTTCCACGACCCCTTCCCCTTCCACGACCCCTTCCCCTTCCACGACCCCTTCCCCTTCCACGACCCCTTCCCCTTCCACGACCCCCTTCCCCCTTCCACGACCCCTTCACGACCCCTTCCCATGCCCCCTTCACGACCTCTTCCCATTCCCCCTTCACCACCCCTTTCCCTTTCATTCTCGACCCCTTCCCTATCTCTCACTAAGCCTCGTTCTTCTGCCTCCTTCAGTACACACACACACACACACACACACACACACACACACACACACACACACACTTTTACTACCCCGTCATGGTATTAGGGTGAGTTAACTTGCTTTATCTATTTTATGTTTTCGCTCTTTCTATTTTTATTTATTTATTTTTTTCTTTTTACAGTCGCCGTCACTGATAACTGGTACAAGGAGGCATTTCGTCTCAAAGGGATAACATAAGAAGTGGCATTGAATGTGTTTTGTTTACATCGGTTATAATAGTTTGTGATATGAGTGTAGTAAAAAAATATTGTTGATCAAATTAAGTGATTGATAGACAGATAAACAATTTGAGAGTTGAATATACTAGAGGAAAGAGAGAGGATGAAGGATTGAATGAAAAAAAAAGATGAAAGGTAAAATAAGTATTAGAATTTTCCTTGACTTGAGAGTATCGAATCCTTTTTGCCACATATACCTTGAAAGGCCAAACTGTAAACAAACACACTGTTGCCAAATCTAGAAACGTTGATAATGTAAACAAACACTGTTGCCAAATCTAGAAACGTTGATAATGTAAACAAACACTGTTGCCAAATCTAGAAACGTTGATAATATAAACAAACACACTGTTGCCAAATCTAGAAACGTTGATCAATGTAAACAAACACTGTTGCCACTTCTCTCTTAGAAACGTCAGCAGCCAGACAGTTAAAAGTGGCGGGAAAGGTGCGTAGAATTATTTTCATCAGAACTTTGCTGCCTGTAGATAATTTTCGTAGTTTGCATGTACTGTATTTTCTGTTAGTTTTAGATTCTTTGGTAGATTTTGGGTTACTTTAGTTTGTACGGTTTGTGTTAAGGGGAGTAACCTAGTATGGTCAATTGGAAGGCTACTGATTACTCCAAACTGTGCCAGAAAACGGAACCCCTCCATATGGAATTCTACAGGGGATGTGTTTTCTAGCTGAGTCTGGAGGCCTACATTGACTCCAAACTGAACACAAAAGGCTGCTTATGTTTCCCATTGTCTCTTTACCTTACACTCATCCCCTTCTCCCTTGCCTGCTTCACAACCCCACTCTCCCCTCTCATTATTATCACTTCCCCCTTCTTTTTCTCCCTCTCACGCCCCCCTTCTTTCTCTCCCTCTCACGCCCCCCTTCTTTCTCTCCCTCCCCCCATTTCTCTCCCTTTCACGCCCCCCTTCTTTCTCTCCCTCTCACGCCCCCCTTCTTTCTCTCCCTCTCTACCCCTTCTTTCTCTCCCTCTCTACCCCTTCTTTCTCTCCTCTCTACCCCTTCTTTCTCTCCCTCTCACGCCCCACTTCTTTCTCTCCCTCTCACTCACCCCTTCTTTCTCTCCCTCCCTCTCCCTCTCTCCCTCTTCCCCCTTCTTTCTCTCCCTCACACCTTCTTTCTCTCCCTCTCACTCCTCCCTTCTTTCTCTCCCTCTCACTCTCTTTCCCCTATTTTTTTCTTCCACCTCCACCATCCCATCGTCTATACCAGTCCCACACTCTAAACTTTCATGACCCCCTCCCACCCCACACACCTGTCTCTTTCCCTCCCTTCCCTTGTAAATAACCCCCTCACTTCCCTTCCCTTCCCTACACACACACACACACACACACACACACACACACACACACACACACACACACACACACACACACGCGCGTATATAAGGAGTGTGTAGCCTAGACCTCAGTTTCTCGCCTCCTGGTGTAATGAAATGGAGAGGTGCTTCGAGACACACAACCCACCCAGTCAACCAACCAACCAACCCACTCACTCACTCAACCAACCAACCAGCCAACCAACTACCCAACCCACCAATTGGTTACATGATTGGTTGGTTGGTTGGGTGGTTAATTACATGGTTAATTGGTGGGTTGGATGGTTAGTTACATGGTTAATTGGTTGGTTGGGTGGTTAGTTACATGGTTAATTGGTAGGGTGTGTGGTTGGTTGGTTGGTTGGTTAATTGGTTGGTTGGTTTCGTGTGTGGTTGGTTAATTGGGTATATCTGTGTTCTTGAATTGTAATATGAAAACCTTAAACATTTGGTAATGGATGATAATATTATGTTGTATATTTAAGGGGAGAACGGACCTCTTTTTTAATCAACGGAAGGGATACTGATTCCACCACAACTATTATACAACAACAACAACAACAACAACAACAGTGATATAAACAATGGAATATCTATAACAGGTGTTTAAGGTTGACAGCTGTAATAATAATAATAATAATAATAATAGTCCGTCGCCATTTTGAAGAATCGAAAATGCTGACATAATCTTTGTTTTTATACGCCAGGAAAAAAATGGAGATGTACAGTTGACAGCACTTACAACTGGTACAGGAGAAGAAGACTGACAACACCACTGACTGTACTAGATATAAGTGCTGGCAACTGTACTTCGTGACACAGGTGTTGTTTTGGAGGATTCAGAACCCTCCAATGTACCAAAAAAAAAAAAAGTTCTTCCCTTATTTTTTTTTTTTTTTTTTTTTTTTTTTTTTTTTTTTGAAGAGGTGGTGAAAGGGTAGAGAGAGAAGGGGGGATAATAAAGAAATATTTTAGGTGGCTATGAAGGCTACTGGTTACTCCAAACTGACTGTGCCCAGAAAACACAGACTACCATAGTATAAGATTATCTGGTGTTGAGGAGTATAGTTTTTGCTGGTCTGTCTGTCTGTTTGTTTGTCTGTCTGTCTGTCTGTCTGTCTGTCTGTCTGTTTTCTGATGGCACTTTTTTGGAGGAATGAGTTGACTCTACAAAGTCTCTCCTATTATATCTTAGTAACTCCTTCCCTTCCTTCATTCCTTCCTTCATTCATTCCTTCCTTCATTCCTTGCATATAACAATTATCGAGAGAGAGAGAGAGAGAGAGAGAGAGAGAGAGAGAGAGAGAGGTAAATTCATGTACTGTATATATATTCACATATGTTTGTTTTATATATATACATATTATATACATAAATAATATATATATAAATAATAATATGTCCTGCAATAGTGTAAAACTTCCCCGTCACATATCAACAACAGTATACATGGGTTATACTGGCAGATATACATACATACATACATACATACATACACACATATACATACATACATATATACATACATACACACATATGCATACACACACATATACATACATACATACATACATACATACACACATATCAACAACAGTATACATGGGTTATACTGGCAGATGATTATACATACATACATACATACACATATACATACATACATACATACACATATACATACACGTTATCATACACTCCATACATACATACATTATAATTGACACGTGTATTATACTTGAGACTGATATAGATGCATATACGACATACATACATACACGTAATGATACATACACATACAATATTTGACACACACACACACACACACATCTCTGCTAGTGGGTAAGATGATACTAATGTTTTGTAATTACTCAGCTGTCCTATATAGTTGTTATCAGGTAAATAAACTAATTAATAAATGGTTGAAATTATTACAGGTGTGATGAGTTTCAGTCAACACAACATACTGTACAGTCGTGGTCAAATATAATCATCCATATAGGAGTAACTCACGTAAGAGTTTGACAGCTTCCCTCTGTTCCTTAGATGATAAACTTTTCAATAAATAGATTAACTACCAACTTTTAATTTAATACAATAATTAATATAGATAAATTAACTACCATCTTTTAATTTAATACAAGAAGCTACGCACTACTTAAAACAACATAATTTGTGAACGTGAAAACATTAGACATTATATTATTTGAGGTACCCATAATATGTGTGTGATTATTATTGACCGCGACTGTACATAGATTATTTAAGGACCCTGTGATCGTGTATCAATATTGGAGGCTTCTGATTCCTCCTGACCATGCCACGAGACAACCCCCTTCCCAATACGTGTGTGTGTGTGTGTGTGTGTTGATTTATAATGGAGATAGTGGGGATATTTGTAGAGGAAACGTTAATGTCAGGGAGTGGTAGTAGTAGTAGTGGTAGTGATAGTAGTAGTAGTGGTAGTGATAGTAGTAGTAGTGGTAGTGATAGTAGTAGTAGTGGTAGTGATAGTAGTAGTAGTGGTAGTGATAGTAGTAGTAGTAACAGTAGTGATCATAGCAATAGTAATATCAATAGTAATATCAATAGTGTTAATAGATATAATTGCAATAGTAGTAGTAGTAGTAGTAATAGTAATAGAACTAGAATTAATAATACTAATATGATATTGATAATTGATCGTGGTAATAACACTATTGATAAAACAATTTTTCACTAATCTCATATAAACACAAATCTTTCATCTATCACTTATGTTTTTCTATAATTTATTTTTATTTTTACCACAAGTTCTGTCTATTTTTTTTAACACGTCTTGGTTTGTTATCATATATTTCTATTTTTGCCACAATTTTTGTCATTTTATTTTTATTTTTAACACATCTTGGTTTGTTATCATACATTTTGATTTTTTGCCAATTTTTTTTTTTTTTTTTTTTTTTTTTTTTTTTTTTTTTTTTTTTTTTTTTATACATAACCAACCCATATTTTCTTAAACTTTTCTCTACATACTTATCTTCATTGACGTATAAACCTGCGGGTGGAAGGATTTCAAAAAGTGGAACAGAAAATATATATATATAGACCTCAATGACCGACCAATATAATCCAAATTTTATATGGATAGATAATTGGGATTTTTTTGGATTTTATAACTTGGGAATTCACTGGATGGATTTAGTTTCTTAAGATTTTTTTTTTTTTTTTTTCGTGGTGGTGGTGGGGGGGATCAAATTTTCTTTTATGTATTATTTTTATTTCTTTCCCGTCCTCGATAACCCACAGTAGCTCCTCCTACCTGTCCACTCCACCCCCCCACCCCTCCTACCTACTTATCTACCTGTCAGTCCCTACCCCCCTCCCCTCCCCTCCTATCTGTCTGTCTGTACCACCCCTCCTACCTACCTATCTGTCTGTCCAACCCCCTCCTACCTACCTACCTACCTGTCTATCCCCCCACCCCCAACCTATCCCCCCTCACCCCCCAACCTGTCTACCCCCTCACCCCCCCCCCCAACCCACAAGGCTCTCAAAGTCGCCATAATGGGCAAAAATCTCTATTTCCGACGGTAGTTTGACAAAGTTCCTTCCTTCAGTCCCTCCAGGCAACTTCACCCCAGCTCTGTATGTATGTCTGTCTGTATGTCTATCGGTCGGTCTTTCTGTATGTCTGTATGTCTATCTGTGTGTCGATCTGTCTGTCTGTGTGTCTATCTGTCAGTCTGTTTCGGTCTGTATATGTCTGTCTGTCTGTCTGTCTGTCTGTCTATATGTCTATCTGTGTGTCTGTCTTTTCCTCACTTTTTATGTTGGCTCGTCTCAGGACACACACAGATTTTTTTTTTTTTTTTTTTTTTTTTTTTTTCATTTGAGTTTGAAACATCACCGTCTTCGTCTGGTTTGGTTTGGTTGGTTTTACATTCTATTACTCAACATTTTTTTTTCTTTTTCTTTTTTATTTCAATGTGTGTTTAAAAAAAAAATACTTTATTGGTCATTATTTTAGTACAAATGTAATTATATATTTAATCCACGAAGTTTATAAAGGGCACAGCCAAGTGACACACACACACACAAACTAAAATGAATTAAGAGAGAGAGAGAGAGAAAAGATGGGTGATTTGGGTGGAATAAAGGAGAGAGAGAGAGAGAGATACAGACAGACAGACACAGAGAGATAGAGATAAAGTCAGCAAACACACACACACACACACACAGACGGAAAGACACAGAGACCGATAGTGATAAAGTCAGCAAACACACAGACAGACAGACAAACAAACACACACACACACACACACACACACACACACAGGGAAGGAGAGAGAGAGAGGGTCCACTACGAGTGTTGAGTTTCACCTTCTGAAGAATCATACCCGTTTAAAGCTTTCCACTGTTCCACCCGAGAAACAAATGAAGATCACTTAGAGAAGGAGGGGGGGAGGGGGGGCGAAGGTGTGTATGTAGATGAGGAGGAGGGGTGGGGGGGGAGGGTGTAAACTGGTGGTGGTGGTGGGTGCCTGGGATTGGTTTCTGTTGAGAGGGGGAAGGGAGGGGAGTAAAAGAGAGAGAGAAAAAAAGGTTAAGGGAGGGAGAAAGAGAAAGAATGGACGATTTAGGGAGTGGGAGAGAGAGAGAGAAAGATGTTTAAGGGAGGGACAGAGAGAGAAAGAGAAAGAGAGGAAGATTAAGGGAGGGAAAGAGAGAAAGGAGAGTTAATACTGGGAGAGACACGAGAAGGGAGGTTTGTGGGAGAGAGAGAGAGAGAGAGAGAGAAAAGAAAGGAGGGTGGTTAAGAGGGAGAGAAAGGAAATGAGAGGAGGGTTAAAAGAGAGGGAGAGAGAGACAAGAAGGGTGATTTGGGTGGAAGAAAGGAAAGGAGGAGGAGGAGTAGGGTGGGGAGAGTAAAGGGTGGAAGAGAGAAATGAGAGGGAGACTGAGGTAGAGAGAGAGGAGAGTTGGAGGAAAGGAGGGAGAGAGAGAAAGATAGAGATTAGGTAGAGTGAGAGGAGAGAGAGTGAAGGTAGGGAAAAAGAGGAGGGAGGGAGGGAATGGAAAGGAGGGACAAATTTGAGAGAGGGAGAATAGTGGTAAGAGGAGAGAGAAAGAGGGTAAGAATTCTTGACTGAAGGAATGGAGGGAAAGTGAAGGAGGAATCAAACTGCATGAACATACCACAACCACGTGACATTTGGAGGACCCTGCTACAACAACAACAACAATGACTACTACAACAACAACGACTACAACAACAACAACAACAACAACAACTACTACTACTACTACAGCTACTACTCCTTGTTATAGGTGAGTGCACTAAGTTATATTTTTGTCTTGAATACGATGCCCTTTAAATCTGATTATTATTTAATTAATTTATTACGCCAAAGGCGTCAAACAAAGGTACATCATTTTCAGGTACATACAAGTACATTACATTAATATGGCACTTTTCCCACATCAGATCTTACATTATAATACTTCATAATATATATCACCAAACAATATCATAAAATAATAGTACAGCATTATATCATTACACATCACATAACCCAACAACTCATATCATAAACCATTACCTCATTGAGCAATTACAGTATCATAACATAGTATTACAGCATTCTATCATTACACCCCAGTCCCTCCCATATCAAAAAGTACACATCACCCAAAGTATATATCATCCCAGTAACATAATAAGTTCCATATACAGTATCTCAATACACATTATATATCAACCTAAATATAAAGTACAGTATCTCACATTATATCTGAGAGAGAGAGAGAGAGAGAGAGAGAGAGAGAGAGAGAGAGAGAGAGAGAGAGAGAGAGAGAGAGAGAGAGTACCGAAGGACTAGGAATACATCTGCTTCAGGAGGGCTTAGGCAGCAGTGTGGGAGTGGGAGGAAGAGAGAGAGAAAACACGTGAGAGAGAATAAAAAAGGAAGGGGTTTATAAAAAAGTGTGTTGAAAATATAGGAGTCACCCCATTATTACATTAACTGGAATGTCGTTTTCCTTAGAGTTCGAGGTGGGTAAAAAACGGAATGTCAACAGTGAGAAAAAGAGAGGAAAGTGTGGAATTGAGAGAGAGAGAGAGAGTGGAGTGAGTAGTGTAAGGTGTGGAATTGAGAGAGAGAGAGAGAGAGAGAGAGAGTGGAGTGAGTAGTGTAAGGTGTGGAATTGAGAGAGAGAGAGAGAGAGAGGAAGAGAGGAGGCAGAATGAAAGGGAGAAGTAACGATAAAGAGAATGAAGGAAGATGTGAATGAAAGAGTAGGGAAAATATATAGGGGGAGGAGGAAAGATGGAGGAAGAGAAGAAAGAAGTGAAGGATAGAGAATAAGGAAGGAGGAAGGGAGGTAGAGAGAGAGAGGGAGGAAGAGAAGAAAGAGGTGAAGGATAGAGAATAATGAAGGAAGGGAGGTAGAAAGAGAGAGAGAGAGAGAGGGAGGGAGGGAGGAAGGAAGGAGGGACTTTCTCTCACATATCACTCTGAAACTTTCTGGAATTACGGCGTTGAGAGGTGAGAGGGAGGGAGAGGGAGAGGTGAGAGAGGGAGGGAGGGAGGAAAGGAAGAAATTATGGGAGGTGAGGGGAGAGAAGGGGCAGGGAAGAGGAAATGAAAGAAGTGAGGAAAAGTAGAAGAGGAGGAAGATGGAAGTGGAAGTGTTTGAAGGTTTTTGAAAAGAAAGAAGGTTAAACAGAGAGAGAGAGAGAGAGAGAGAGAGAGAGAGAGAAAGTGAGTGTGTGTGTGTGTGTGTGTGTGTGTGTGAGAGAGAGAGAGAGAGAGGGTTTGACACGGTATAATTAACACAGTAAGATGGATGTAATAATATTTTATATGACGAGATAATTTTTTTCCTTCCATCCATTCTTTCTTCACTCCATCCATCTATTCATCCATCGATCCTTCCTTCCCTCCTCCCTCCCTCCCTCTCTCTTATCTATCCATTCTTCCTAACTTACCTCCAACCTTTCTTCCCTCCCTTCCTCAATCCTCCATCCATCCTTCCTCCATCCATCCATCCATCTATCCATTTTTCCCTCCCTCCCTCCTCCCTTCCATCATCCATCCATTCTTCCCAACCTTTCTTCCTTCCCTTTCTCAATCCTCCCTCCATCCATCCATCCATCCATCCATCCATCTATCCATTCTTCCCAACCTTTCCTCCCCCTCCTTCCTTCCTCCATCCATCCATCCATCTATCCATTCGTCCCAACCTTTCTTCCCTCCCTTTCTCAATCCTCCCTCCATCCATCCATCCATTCATCCATCCATCCATCCATCTATCCATTCTTCCCAACCTTTCCTCCCCCTCCTTCCTCCCCCTCCTCCTCCTTCCTCAATCCTCTCTTCCTCCCCCTCCTTCCTCCCCCTCCTTCCTCAATCCTCTCTTCCTCCTCCTCCCTTCCATCATACCATAACTTGCAGCTGTGGCCAAGAAAATCGACAGAACCCAATTACCAACACAAATATCAAGTAATGAAACCACACGCTGCTTCTTATTGACTAGCACACCGAACTGAGAACCAAAAGTGTAGCCGGGTAGTAATTGCCTGCAGGGACGACGAGAAGGGAGTTTGAGAGTGAGAGAGGGATTGAGAGTGGGAGGTGGGAGGTGGGGATGAGTGAGTGAAGAGTGAAAAGGGAGGGAGTTGGAGTGGGAGGTGGGGATGAGTTGGGTGTGATTGGGGTAGGTTGAAAAAGAGAGGGTGAGTTGGGAGTGGGATGAGTTGGGTGTGATTGTGGTGGGTTGAAAAAGAGAGTGTGAGTTGGGATTGAGAGGTAGGGATGAGGGATGAGTTGGATGTGATTGGGGTAGGTTGAAAAAGAGAGAGTGAGTTGGGATTGAGAGGGAGTGGGAGGTGGGGATGAGTGAGTGAAGAGTTGGGTGTGATTTGGGTATAGGTTAAAAAAGAGAGGGTGTGGGTAGAAGACGAGAGAGAGAGAGAGAGAGAGAGAGAGGTGGAAGTCAGAGTGTGAGGACTGTGTATAGGGATTGAAGTGCCTTGGAGTGGAATGGAAGGAATTGGTTGAGAAAATGATAGAAGAAAGTTTACGTTGAATTTCAGAGAGAGAGAGAGAGAGAGAGAGAGAGAGAGAGAGAGAGAGAGAATTGCTGGGGGGAGGTGGGTGCCGGGAGTGATTGAGTGAGTGTGTGAGAGTAAGAGCGTGTGTGAAAGATTGAGAGTGTAAGTAAGAGTGATAGCATGAGAGAGAGAGAGAGAGAGAGAGAGAGAGAGAGAGAGAGAGAGAGAGAGAGAGAGAGAGAGAGAGAGAGAGAGAGAGAGAGAGAGAGAGAGAGTGTGTGTGTAAATAAAAGCGAGCAACTGTTTAACAACCTCAGTAACAAACGACCCCTTCTTGTATTATGCATTTTGCTGTTTATCTCCCTAAGTACCCCATCCATTCATCCATCCTTCCATCCATCTATCCTTCCTTCCTTCCATCCCTAAGTAGGTACCCCATCCATTCATCCATTCATCCTTCCTTCCATCCATCCCTAAAGTACCCATTCATTCATCCATCCATTCATCCATCCATCCTTCCTTCCATCCATCCATCCCTAAAGTATCCCATCCATTCATCCTTCCTTTGTGTATATATTTCCCCACACCACCACCAGAGGTCAGATCAGTCGAGGGAAAAAGAGGAGGAGAGAATGGTGTAAACAAAACTGGTATTAATTCATGAAAGTATAATGTTGTGGGGGGGAGGATTTCTCTGTTTGTCTGTCTGTGTCTCTCATTCTCACTTTTGCTCAATTTTTCTGTTACAGAGTCGCTGTGAGAGAGAGAGAGAGAGAGAGAGAGAGAGAGAGAGAGAGAGAGAGAGAGAGAGAGAGAGAGAGAGAGAGTAGGAAGGAGGTAAAAACATCGTCTGGAGATAGTCACGAATCACAATATAGTGCCAAAATCAACAACAATGGCTCTTTTTATAATATACCCTTCCTTCTTATATTCACAGTACCTAAAAAAACAACAACAAAAAACTATCGTACGTAAAATAAATAAAAACCCGTCGTACAGAAAGAAAGGAAGACAGAAAGAAAGTAGGGGGGGAGGGGAGGGGCAGATTGCTTTACCTTCAAAATGTACAGGGATATTTTACTCAATGGGGAACTGTGAATGGGAAATGAGGCAGGCGAAGTGGTGGTGTGTTGTTTTCGAAGTCGAGTTTATTTATATATTTTTCAACGGGGCACACCTAACTTAAAACTTGTAACTTGGTAGTCTTGGGGTTGGTAACACTTATATATTTATTATTTGACATTTAATTAAGAAATGGATGCAGAGTTTTGTTTTAATAGTAAGTGTATATATATTTTTTAACTTTTAATTAATTTAGGCACGTGTTTACTTTCAGACTCGTGTTTCAAGATTGGGACACTTGACTGGAGACGATGGAACCCCCCCACCCCTGCCACCCCCCCCCCCCTGAGCCCCCCTTTTCCAATCAAAGTGGACATTATGTTATGGTTTGTATTATGGAGCCATTAATTTCTTCCCTTCTTTCCTTTACGATTCTCCATTCACGTATATGTCTTTCCTTGAGTTTGTCTTTATTCTCTCTTTCTTGCCCATTTTTCTCTCTCCATTGCCCATTTCTCTCTGTGCCGTACCCCTTTCTCTCCCCTCCCCCCCTCTCTGCCTTACCCATTTCTCTCTCTCTCTCTCTCTCTCTCTCTCTCTCTCTCTCTCTCTCTCTCTCTCTCTCTCTCTCTCTCTCTCTCTCTCTCTCTCTCTCTCTCTCTCTCTCTCTCTCTCTCTCTCAACACCCGCGTCGTCGGTAAAATTGTACAAAGGTCGTAGTGAGTGTTTGGCCGGAACTTGCTCTTCTTCGCGTCACTCTGTCTGCCTCCAGCCTTTCCGTCCCCTCCCTCACTCACTCACTCAGACATTGTTTCACTCGTGTCCTTACTTACGTCACTCGGTTCATAGTCCACCACACACACACACATACACTATATATATCACACCTACACCCTCTCACACACTCGTAGACACACAAATATTATATTACCAACACCCTCACACACACAGACACACACACAATATATATCACAACAACACCCTCACACACACACACGTACATACACACACACATACAAATATTATATCACACCAACACCCTCTCACACACACACAAATATTATATCACACTAACACACTTTCACACCATTAATTCATAACACTCGCACACCCTTAGTATATCCCATGACACCCCAATACACACAGACATTATATCACACCAACACCCTAGTATATGCCCCTATCACCCCTTCACATCCCACCATCATCACCCCCACCACACCACACATCCCAGCAAGGAACACGACAAGGGCGGGCCAGCTAAGAGAACGGCCCCTCCTCCACCCATAAACTACGACCTTTCATCTGGCAACACTGTTCTCAGTTGCCACGTCTCGCCTCTCTGGCTTTTTTTTTTTTTTTTTTTTTTAACCTCTCCATACTTTCCTCTTTTTGTAGGTTTGTTTTTATTGCCTAGTTTCACCTTTAACAAGTTCCATTTACAGTAGATGATTATAGTTTAATGAATACTTCCTTGCTTACTAATCTACCTTCTGTGAAAATTTGCGTGTTTGTGTATCAAGTAAACAATCTAAAACAAACACAATTTAATCACCATGAGAACAATAATTAAAACCATCCCTATGTTTCAGAGTGATGATGTTCCTGATCCAGTACCTTCCTTAATTGACACTCCATTACCACCTGGATAATACTCACCTTGACACAAGTCCCGTTGCCTCTGCACCAAGTTAAGTAAGCCCTTTATATTATTTAATGATTATTTATTTATTGTACGATCTCCTCAGTTGCTTTTCATTGACATCTCATGAGGAGTTAAGGGGGAAGTTTGGTGTTTGTAAATCTGTAGATACTGAATCCTCCAAACTATTCCAAGCAACAGAACACCATTATTTTTGATAAAGTCACCTATGTACCAAAAGGGAATTACCACCTTAAAGTGAGATTCTTTTGTTGAGTTGGAAGATCTCTGATACACTACCTCCAAACTATCATGGCATTATATAAACTGATCCCCTATTAGTACCATTAAAGGCTTCTGTTTTCTGGCATAGTTAGGAGGAATTGGTAGCATTCCCAATTGCCAACAAGAGAATCTGTCCTTAAATAGGGTAGGACACTTTCTTTGGTATATTAGGGGGCTACAGATTCCTCCAACTTGTACCAGAGAAAATCTGCGTAACTCAGGGTATCTGTTCTTTGTGACAGTTTGGAGGATTCAGTGGACCTCCAATTTACTGTAAAGAATTTCTGCCATTAAGGGGAATATACAGTACAGTCGCAAACCAAAGTTACAGACCCCCTTTGGCTGACAGGAAGGTGAAGACAGTGTTAAGGATATGCTGAACGATGGAACAAACTGGTGTTTCGAGTTGGTAATGAAACAGTGTGAGGTTCATTTTCTCATGACTTCAGGTTTATCTTTAACACTGTCATCACCTTCCTGTCAGCCAAGGGGGGGTCCATAACTTTGGTTCAGGACTGTACGTTTTGAGTATAGGCATTGGAGTGCTTTACATTTTTGGGTCATGTCTCTACAGTGGATACAGAACTCAGCTTTCATCTTGTGTTGCAGGAAAATGTAGATATATAACACAGCTTTCTGACAGCCTGTTTTTCTTTCAGGGCATGACTGAATACTGTGTGAAAAGAAGAGGAGGACAATGAAATAAACAACTGTTTATTTTTGCAGTATATTATGAACTAATAATACATTTTCAAGACAAGTTGAATAATTTGGGAATTTATTCCAGCAGAATACTTGGTTGTACTGTGGGCACTCAGTATGTGGCGTTTCTTCAATTCTTGAGAATGACAACCCACCCACCCCCCTCAAATAAAAAAAAAATAGAATGGCTTACACCAAAATATACCTCTTGGTTCATATTGGACTAGTCCAGAATATACCTGGGTATCTTTTGGTGGAGCATGTTAAGAGATTCTGTTGTTGGTGAATTGGAAGGTCTCCAATTTCTCCAGATCCCCTATTATAATTTGGCATAGAAGGAATTAATATCCTCCCAATTTGCCATCAAAAGAATCTCCCCTTAAACAGTGTTGTTACACCAACTTTTCTTACTATATCCAATGTTGTTGCCAGTGTAATGATTTCTCCCTTCTCATCTGGGTTGGCAGCTGGCTTCTCCACCCTGCAGGCAGAAAATTATTTGTAGTTATCACATATTCAGTCCTGTCTAGTAGTTACATAGGATGTCTTTCCACTATTATTAAACTATTCTTCTGTTCGTCTATCTAGTGTCTTACTGTCCTCTGTATGTGATAGCACTCCACCTCTTAAATACATACTTTATTGTAATGTGAATACCCAGGATTCGAAAGTACAGTTGCCCACACATGAAGCTGGTATGGCTCGTTACTTGTGAGGTGGCTACAAGAGAAAGGAAAGTGAAAAAAAGATGTAGTTTGTTGACAGGCAGACAGTAAAATATTATTACTGCTCGTCAACAAACTATAACTTTTACTCACTTCCCTTCCTGTTGTAGGTGTCTTACAAGTATCGAGGCGTACCAGATTCATGTGTGGGCAACTGTACATTCAACACGTCCACAACTTGGACCTCAAGTAGTGATGAACTGGCTTTAGAATCCTGGACATTCACACTTCATAAAAATACTTGTGTATTAGAGGTTCACAGTATCACTAAATACAATCACAGTAGAAAAGCTTGTTTTAACCTTTTAAATTATTGTAATTACAGCCAGGAAATGCTGAATGCATGTCTGATCAAAATTAAAGCATTGGTTCTGGGAGAACTTCAAAATGTGTTTGTACAGCCGGCAGCAGAAATTCGTGTCCATCTCATGTACTTAATATTGCTAATTGACCAGATAGTTGCATTCTGAACCAGTTTTTATTCCAACAACATACGTAATTTACCATGAGAACTATATATGCCACCTCTGCAATAATGTTGTAATACATCACTACAGCTAATAAATACGCAGGTGGAAATGAAGCGAATTTATGCTGCCGACTGTACCTCCAATGATGAGGCTATATACCCTCCAATACCTTCAAATTATTAGTCAGAATGTGAACTCAGCTGAAGCAAAATAAAGATGTAGAAATACAAAACAGAAGTGTACAATAGTGGTCAATAAATATTACTCACATACGTTATTATTATAAGTAATGAATACAATAGCTGCTTGTAGTAAATTAACCTATTTATTGGAAAGTTTATCAGCTAAGGAACAGAGGAAAGCTGTTAAACTCTTATGCGAGTTACCCCTATATGGATTATTAATTTTTACCATAACTGTACCTGAGCAACACAACTTTGAATTTAAACAAAAAAGTTCCTTAAATGATCCTTAGCATATCAGTACAAACAATGACCTACATACCTGAACAGGATGAACCTCAAGACCAAAGGTTTCTTCACAAAACAATCTTGGTTAGTTTCCTGAGTGACTGACATACAGTATGAAGTGGATGCAACATCTTGGATGAGACACGGCTGAGTGGCACGGTGACTTCATGTCCATTTGCACTCCACAAAGATATGTGTTGGTGAGTGGTAAACAGCTTTACTTTCAATCTTGATACCAATCATGACACCAACTGGAAATAAATACACAATATTTACTTCTTGTATACAGAATCATCACTATTATATATGAAAAGCTGTCAATGATCAAACAGAAATAAAAGACAACTCCACATATACTTAAACTCACATTCACACAAATAAACAGGGCAAAAGCAACATCCACATCCCATATTGATCCACTCCAGGGTGTGAAGGAACAAGACTTTGTATTGGTTTGAAAACTAACCTCGTTTCTGCATCAGTCTTGTTGTAAGGATGGGCTTGCTACTAATAACAGTGAATGTCACCAAAAAAAAAAATCACGAGAATTGTTAGAGTTTGTGATTGCCATATAATTTGAGTCTCTTCAGGAGTAAAGTGTTGTGAAATCCTGTCATTATTTCAACAGAGCTAAAGAACACATATTTAAAAGATATGAAAAATGTTGTGTGTCATACATTGCATCACAGGCTGGAAAAAAACGAAAATCAAATGACTGTCTCATCAAGCTCATCCTAACCTAACCTAGACCACAGCAGACTACCGGGACCTAATCTGGGGTTTAAAGGGGAGCAAAAGCTTGACAGTAATGGAAAAATGATAATAGAATGGATGGAAAAATATAGCTTAACAATGTTGAATGATGTTATAAGGTGTGATGGTTTATACACATGGTCAAAAAACAAACAAAACATAGATTATGCATTAGTCACTGACAGGTTCTATGGGAAGTATTGTAAAATGAAAATTGATGAAGATCAAGAAAAGTTTGACCTATCCGACCATAACCTATTAGAAATATATATAAAAGTAGGACAAATTAGAAAAATATACAATGGTAAGAGATGGATTACTAGGGAATATTACAGGACTGATGAGGTCTCTTTGAGAATTTATGGAGAGAAACTACAAGAAAGTATAATGGGTGACAGAGTTAACAGTATAATGGATCTAGAAGAGAGGATAGTTAAATCAGTCGATAAATGTCTAAAGTGTAACTACAGGAGGACAAAAGTAATGGTAAGAATATTTTTAAATATATTAAAATGTTAAGAGGAGAAAAGGAGAAGAAGATAAACCTAATTGACAATATATATGGAGAGAATAATAAAAAGGTGGGAGGTGAAGAGGCTAAACCTATGTTTGAGACATACTGGAGAGGTATATATAGTAAACACGAGAACACTATCAAAGATGTATGGAATGGACACATTAGAGAAGACTATGTACATAACAGAAATTATATAAAAATACAAATGGAGAGAGGGGAACACTATAAAGTCTTAAGAGGTGAGGAAGAAGGAATACCAGTACATGTAGAAAACTGTAGTAGAGAAATTAGAAAACATACAGATATGGCCCTGGGAATAGGAGAGGGAACAACATATTTAGAGGAGAACTTAATAACAGAGGACAGGGTTAGGAGATGCTTGATTAAATTAAAAACTAAAAAGGCAGCAGGACCAGACGGTATAAAACCAGAACTATATAAGGTATTTTTAGAAACTAGAACACTGTTGACAACACTAGTAAACACCTTCAAACAAGCATTGCAATTTGAAGAAGTACCAGAGGAGTGGAAGGATAGCACCACAGTAATGATACCAAAAACACGGAAACCCAAAATCAATGAATTTAGGCCTATACTGTAGCTCTTACAAATGTAGGATATAAAATATTAATGGAAGTATTAAGAATTGGGATAGAAGAGCAAGTGAGTAGAAATGATTGGGGGAAGGCTAACCAAGCTATGGGTTCACAGCTGGAGCAACAATTGAAAATAACATTCTTGTATTGAAATTTTGTGTGGAAAAGTCATTTGGTAACAAACAACCATTAATTGTCATATCAATAGACTTTAAAAAGGCGTTCGATAGTATAAGAAGGGATGTTATGGTGAAAGTATTAATGGAACCAGAATATAAAATAAATGAAAAAACTATTGGAGTAATAACTAAGCTATATGATGGAGATGTAACAAAAGTAAAATTCAATGAAGATGAAGAGATTAGAATACCAGTAAGTAGTGGAATAAGGCAGGGATGTACATGTTCAACAACATTTTTCAAGCTAATTATATATAAAATAATGAAAGAATTAGAAGTATTAGATAAAGGGTATAAAGATGAAAATTTTAATATAACATCACTCTTCTTTGCTGATGAGAATGCAGAGAAGATAATACAACAAAAAACTAAAACAGGGAAAGATCATGGGTTGGAAATTAATACACAGAAAAGTAATACTGTATAATAATATTTAACATGAAGGAAAAGCCTAGAGAGATAGCTGGTATTGAGGTTAGTGAGAAAATAAAATATCTGGGTATAACTATAAATGATAAAAGAAATATGTTTAAAGAACAGAAAAAGCTAACAATTGAAAAAACAACAAAAATGGCTAACTTGACTTATTCGGTTGTAGCAAGAAGCTGTGCAAGGTTGATGATAGGAAAAGTTTATTGGAAAAGTATAGTTTTACCAATGGTCTTATATGGTGCTAATGTAATGGACTTTACTGAACAAGAAATATAAAAATTACAAAGGATAGAAAACAGTGTGGGCAGAAAAATACTGGGGGCACCTAGTTATACTGATGGCGGAAGTGTTGCCTTTGTATCGGCACTTCCTGATGTAGTATCTTTATTTGTCTTATGGTCCGGGTCTTCTGTTTACTTTACCTTTTACATGTACTGTTCATTCAATTGCTCTTCTCTTTTGCTCTCTTATCTGCCTGAATTTATATATTGTCACTTATTTATTTCACTCGTTTGCCCTTCAAAAAGAAGTCTCCCAATTAGTTTCTCTTCATCCTGAGGATATGGACGTTGTAACATTAAAATTTTGTTCCTTTCTTTATTATACGCTGGGCAAAATAACAGAAAATGCTTTAGATCTTCATTTTCACATTCACACATTATACAGCCTGTTGGCTGATTTTTTTATCGCTTTCTGTCTCCCAGATTTACATTATTATTTTGATCTACACTTAAATAAGAATGATGACTCTTCCCCATTATCATATATTTCATCTTGTCCCCCAATTTCCTTTCTCCATTTTCTGTACAATTTTAAACTTACTTTTTCTTGTATTTCACTTTTCCATTTTTCTGTATCCCACTCCTTCACTTTCTCTCTTATTTCATCATTACTATCATCTGCTCCTCTTATTCCCAACATTTTCCTAGCTTCCAACAATCTTGTTATCCACCTGTTCTTTTTCTTTTCTGTTCTCATTACTTCAACCACTCTCTCCAACAAGCTATTACAGTACTTTCCCCTCTCAGTATGTGCTGCAAATATTTCAGCTGTCCTTCCATTATCCTTCCCTTCATACTACTTATCCCAATTTCACCCCTTATCGCTGCTTCTTGTGTACAGCCCACCCAACGCCCAAACTCCCCCCCACTCCCACCTCCACCCCACGCCCCCACCACAACCACCCCCACCCTCCCCCCACCCCCACCACAAAATTATATATAAAAAAAATTATATAAAAAAAAAATTATATAAATTTTTTTTTATATAATTTTTTTTATATATAATTTTTTTTTATATAATTTTTTTTTATATAATTTTTTATTATATAATTTTTTTTTATATAATTTTTTTTTTATATAAATTTTTTTTTATAATTTTTTTTATATAATTTTTTTTTTGCTAAAACATTCATAATACAATCTCTCAACACTCGAGTTATCCTTCAGGCCAACCCTAACTTAGGCACAAATAGGTCCCCCCATGGAGCCAGTTTATCTTTTATAACCCTGTCAACGCTATATATACGTCAGGTTATACATTAATAGTTAATATCACAACACTATAATAGCCTTGGCTTTATATGATTTTCTTAACATACATATGAAATGTAGTAGAAAGACTCCCGTCTCTCTGGGTACACCCATATGCTGAACACGCCACCATTATCTTAAACAATGGCAAAGAATGTTGGTGAAATTGATGGTCCGACGTGATGAGCTGAGGTTTGTTTTGAGTCAATGGGGGGTAGGGAGGACAGCCGACCAATAGAAAATTGGCTTCACTTCTGTGACGTCATGCCGCCTCCTTAGATTATACCTCCATGCCAAAAACCCAGTTCTGTAATATTACCGGGTGGGGAAATAGGGGACAGGCTTTCTACCCACCCCAAGCCTGTCCCCCAACTCTCACACACCCCTAACCCCCCTCCCAAGTTTGTCTCCCTACTCCCACACCCCCATAATTAAAAACATTAGGGAAGACTGCCATGTACTCAACCACATCCAACAATAATAACATCCGCCATATTGTCTTCCAACAGCCTTACCTTTATTATCCTATTTTCTCCACTTAATTAACCATTCCCCGGTACAACTTATACATCACAACACTCTATATATTATCACCATTCACGGTAACTCTATTATACTCACCAGGAATCATTGTAGAGGAAGTTATTGAGGTAAATAGTGACGGTCCTACACACACACACCCAACCTCCATGATGGCTGAAGTATTTGTGGTAATACCTTAAATCTTAAAAGTGGGTTGAAAGTTTTACCTTAGATGTTAGCCAAATTACCTTATATCCAGGCCTTCCAGGAGCTCCGAAAATATTACCCTATAGAATCGAGCCAGTTTTACCCTAAATTAATTATGATTACCCTAAAAATCGGCAACATCGTAACTTCGAATAATATAATGCATTATTACACATAGCTAGTCATTTAGAATCATATATTTGTCAAGATATCGATGTTTTTCAGTGAAAGAAAATAAACTTATTTTTTTTACGGTATCTGGGTTATGTCCCAATACACTGCATTATGGATAATTTGACGAGTTTAACAGCAATATAATATACTGTACATGGAGGTATAATATTATACCTCCATGGGTGTACATGACGCCTCCTCAAGTAATCTCCATTATACTGTAACATGTAACCTCAGTATTAATGATCTTCCAACATTTCTTATATGTCTACAGTAGCTTTGTGTAGCTTCTTAATTTTCGATCGATTTTGACTATTATAAAATATATTTTGCCAAAATTAATGAATTACCATACAATTACCCTAAAATGGAAGCACTGGGACGACAATAAAATTAATATAAAGTAGTTCCCAGCATACGTTGCCTTTATCCAACCTTCGTGTAATGTCATCTGGGTTACAAATACCGTCGATATTACTGATGATAAATATTCCCTTGCCTATGACTTTCACTTATTTTTTTTTATTATAATTTACACTGAAACACTATCACTACTATAGGCAATGGCTAACATTTATTACATTCAACAACGTTAATAATTATGAAGCGTAAAATGGTCATTCTCAAATCTCAATCTCAGATCTAGGTTTAAAGATGAAAACGCATTTCTTTAGCAGTTAATAAATCTCTAACACATTTAAGTGCAAGATCGTGTTATCAATCATTTAGGAATTAATAATATGTGTACAGTACAGTACTGTATAATTCTGTACAAGCTTATAATTATAGTGTTGTCAAATCATTATTAAATGGAGATTGTGTGGCACATAATATGATCTGTATGTATACTGACTTGGGATGAAAGAAGACCACCACCCTATGCCTGCAACACCATGGAGATGTAGGCTGCCTCTGAAAATGTCTTAATGCAATAAAAACCTTAATTATCAGACAAATAAGTCACTAAAATTGAAAGTTATAATGCAACATTTGAAGAAATCTTATTTCCTTTATCACCAGACTGTCCCATCCTGCAGGTACTAAACAATAAGCCACAATTTATAACATTTTCCCTATTAGGACTACTGTAAAAAGAATAAATAAAACACAGATGCTTGGGTGTAGGTTATTTATTGATGACGGATTACATAAGCCAGGGGTTTTGTGCAGACTGCCTACACCCAGCGGCCAGCGCCATCCCAACCCTGCGTGTGAATGGCCTCCAGCTGTCTCAGTCCCCAATCACCAGCTGTTTAGACATGATCATACTATTCCCGGTTGTAGTAATTCGTCCTTAAGACTTTTTTTTCACATACATAAGCGAGTTTGTGAATACTGTACCAATAATAATTTTTATCCCAATTATACTGCATTTACAACTTTGGCGTTCAATATTAAGTCTACCAAGAAATATTATCATAATGTGATGGCAAGTAAACAAAGAGTTACTGTAACCACATTCAACACTCAATCAAGCACAGATTTAGACAACAGCTGTCGAGAGGAAACCGGAGAAGTGCCAGAGAGCCAAGAAGGACCCACCAATGACGCCAACAGTTATAGTTATATACCACAGAATTGGGCTACAAAAAAAAAATGCTGCTTTACTTAAGTTGTCTTCCATATGGCACGTACTGACTGACGGTTATTGCTGCCTGCTAGACTGTCATGGCACGCTAAACATCAAAATATCATCGGCATTCACGTTACAAAACCTACGAGACTTTTTACACTAACGAGGCAATTTGGATTGGGTGTTTAAAAGTACGGGACTACACTTACACAGTCTCATTCCGTCTCATGGAAAGCAGAATACGGTCACTTGGGGGGGGGGGAGGTATACAGTTAAACAGTTTGGGTGACAGTCAGGGAGCAGAGGGTTGTTGTTGCTGTTGTTGTTGTAATTTCTCACTTAGTTACTGTACTGTTGTTTACATTATGTCGGTCTGACGTCACTGGTGGGTTAGCTTCACCGTTATAAATGGCTGCATTACAAAAAGTCCTGGCGAGTCTTGCTTTGTGAGGTATCAAAATAAAACTATCATGATTCATTAGTTATCAGTGTTCAAGTCCTAACTAAAAAATAAAAATTGATATACAGTATATATATATATAGACTAAGATCTAAACTAAAAAGCATTACACTGTATTTCCATTCTTTGTCTTCATTTGAAAGCAAAAAACAAAAGTAAAGCAAGTTGCAGAGCTGCCAAAAAGAACTTAAAATATACATTAGTCACATTTCCTGTCTGACAACTGTATGCTTCTCCCTCTATTTATATATATATATATTTATATATATACTGGACTATGGAAAAAAGCATGTACAGAAACCCAAGCAACTGTTCTCTGGGAAGGGATGCGTGCCGCCTTGTAAACGAGTAAACAAAATATGATATCCTGGTCCATTATTATTAATATTAATATTATTATTATTATTATTATTATTATTATTATTTTCATCTTCTTATCTAAAGTCTATACTGTATATTATCATCCAAACAACAGAAACACCTCAAACTCTACACAACGGAATGTTTTACAAAGAGTGAATGCAGAACACCTCTCTGGTCACCGTACATTGAAAACTGGCGTGGGGTGTGACTTCTATATATATATATTTATATTTATATATATATGTTACAGCAAACACTATCATAGGTAGGACTTCTCTGCAGAGGTGGTCACAGTTCAGCACACAAGAGAGCAGCTGTTCACTAGCTTAAACAACACAAAATGACACAGTTAATAATATAATCACCACAATACATTTACCAGTCAAACAAATTTTTTACACCAATACTGCACTAAAATTTTTCCACCTTTTAATTACATGGATCATTCACATTTAATTAATAATTCTGCATGATGCATCTTCCAATTAAAATGAGTAACCTGTTGAATATCTTACAATTTGTCTTATCTCTAACAAGGTGTATAAAACTATGCAAGCATTTAATGGAGTATGCAGAGTTAATCCACCAGTATTTCACACAGGTATCCAATGTGAAGGCAATGATAATCCCATCTAGTGTTTCAGCTGCTGTGCTTAGTGCTGCCATCTGTGTGGTGGTAAGTGATTCAGAGCCTCAAGCAGTCCTGAAGCGCATTCGTGTAGCGCCAAATACGAAAACACAGTGCTGTACGGAACCTCTAGCCTAGGGTTAAGTCTCATCCACGGACCTCTCCACGCTTATACCAAACGGCGACCACTTTTGTTTTGATTCTTGATACCTAACAGCTTGTAGATAACCCAGTAAATATATATATGCACATGTGTGTATATATATAAATATATATGCATATGCTGCTGTAGGTACAGTATATGTTGGGATAGTTACGTTACGACTGAGAAGCCACGTGGGTTAAGGTGACGATGGGGACTCATTGTACAGACTGAATTTACAAAAGTTAGCAAACTTCCTCTGGGTGCTTTATAACCAACAAAACTCTCTCTTTTCTTAATCCACATATCATAATTCAATATTCATATGTGGCATTCCAATTCGTACTGCTTCAGGGAGAATACACTGTGACCTTAATAATCTGCTGAATCTGCAGAGCATAACTGTGGCTATAAATGAGAGGATGAGAGAGCAGTGTGTCACAGCTGGCCAGAGCAAGCAGGCTGTAGTCGTCATGTTTGTCCAACACATGCCATCCACAAAAGAACTGGCTGGTCAACTCACACTGTCAGACAAGAAGCTAGTCCAAAATTTACAGCTAAAGCATTGCCTCGGGCTTTATACAGATAATTGTAACCAACATACGCAATCAGGAACAAAACCTTGCCTTCCATTGTGAGTTGGGATCAGACATCAAACTTAGGTCAGGATGGGAATAAAGATACTCAAATATCTATAAAAGTTTCAACACAGACCATCCCTTCAAGTAGGTGTAAATACAGGAGTCTGCTGAGGGATATATAGTCTTGTTTAGGTGCACTTGCTCCAAAAACTGTAAATCTAGATAAGAACACATAAGAATTGCATAAAAAAAAATTAAGGAAACTAAAGAGATAACGCAGAAGCTTTGATATGTGTGTTAGTTCTTCAGATATGGCCAGAGAAGTGAGGCAGCCGGCTGAGGTTAAAGAAAGTGAGTGGTGGTGCAAAGGTTTTTAAAGACAATTTAGGTAACTCATAGGCTCAGTAGCAATATACCAGTACTTGTGACAGACCTTGGGACCATTTACATCACCATGCTTGGAGTTCTAACATGTTAGATTATAGGCTCTTATATCTTTGAAATGCCTATATCAATCCAAACACAAATAAGATGGCCCCAGCTGGCCTCACAAGACTGTTGCTGTCCGAGCACATATGGTGATAAATATCTGGGTTCAGTGTTCAGATGGCTCTCCCACGATGGTTAACAAACTTTAGCAACACAGATGTGTGCTAAACCAGCTGCAGCTGGATACCATTCTTTAAGTACATAAGGCCAAGAAGGGATATCACTGCAATTGTCATGCAGTTATGCTGCTAATGTTAGTAAGTACTTTATGTGATAGAAGTTTACTCCCTTGTCAACATTTCTGACCAATTCCTTGGGAGATGGTTACAATATCTTCATCAGTTTATTGTCACATGATGAATAATACTAAAATTCCAATTTTCCTCATCAATCAAACCACTGATTTATGAGTAATTACAATTCTGGCCCACTGTCAACAAACTGAGGCTTTACTATGGGTGGTTGTGCAGCAGCATGGGAGAGCCCTACTTGCGTATAACTGCCAGCTGTGGCAGTCTTTTATATCACACAAGAATGAAGAACTCGGCTCAAAAAAAAAAAAAAGTATCTGTGTTACCCACAATTCTGGCACCTTACAAAGACTAATATTAGCAAAATTATTGTATATTATTAATATTATTATTATTTGTTTTTACATAGCTTGTGACTAAACACTTCATGTTGGACTACAGTGAACTACTAAATACATACATCTTTCCTAGCCTTATTTACTCTACAAAGTAATGATACCAAATAATAGAGGCAGGTTTAGATATGTCAACATTTCGCGCCTTGTCTCCCGCGCATGTGGCAAACGGCAACACGCACATCATCCTCACAACACACACCAAAAAAAAAATAAGGTAAGGTAAGGTTATGGATGCTTGGTGGATACTGGACTTCTCTCTTCCCCCTCAGTGGTACTTCATTTAGCATCCATAAACACTCACACACCTAATTTGTTGTTGTTGCCATTTGCTTGACATCCAGTTCAGCCAGTGGCATCCCTGACCTAAACATACATATACTATATATATATAAAAGAAAGGCTCTGTGTTCTAGTCAAGCTCACCTAGAAGTACCAAGATCTGAAATATGGTTGTGTCCATGTCCTCATATGGGACTGGCTGAATCTGTGCATAAAATATTACTGGAATTAGTGAGTCAAGTGTTAGTTATATCTGCACATCTGAGTTAGTAAGCCTTGACATATTAATAACTATCTCAGGCTGGTGTAAGTGCATGCAGCTGTGTATCTGATGATTGCTTACATCATAAAGGCAGCTTTAAAATATATAAGATAAAAAATATAATACAGCCTATGCTCATTCATTACAATTACAAAATTTTCATCATTAGCATAAAGTCCTTATAATCCTTGCATCATCAATGGTCAATTTTCTCTTGCCATCAGATCTTCAGGATGGGCAGAATGAAATACGGTAGTCTCCATCTTAATCTTAATAATGGGAGAAAATGAATAATCTGATCCAATAACAATTAATACCCATATACTCTATACTCTATATACAGACACACGGCTGATAATCCTGCACTTATAATAAACAAAACCTCTTGCTGATGACATACAGTATCAATCCATACAACCAGATAAATATTGATGATGATGCAGCTTCATGTTTTACCTCATGCTGATGGCAGGACTCTGACTATTTATATTTTCTTGATTTCAGCTGATAGACGGGGGAGGAGGAAGAGAGAGAAGATAAAGAGAGAATGAGAGACCAACACAGGAACCTTAGATCTTGAGATTTGAGTCATCCCATTCCAGCTCCTTTTGCTTGGTGGTCTCCTCCTCATCGGAAGAGTCCAAGTCGTCATTGAAGTTGCTGGCGTCGTCATCATCAGAGGAATCATCGTCATCATCTTCGTCCTCCCTCAGCCGTTGAGTCTCTGTCAGCTCCAGTTGTTGCTGCTACAGAAAAAGAGAAAAAGATATTGCAACATTGGACAGCAGAAAAAGATATATCAACAGTGGACAGAGGAAAAAGATATTGCAACATTGGACAGCAGAAAAAGATACATCAACAGAGGACAGAGGAAAAAGATATTGCAACATTGGACAGCAGAAAAAGATATATCAACAGAGGACAGAGGAAAAAGATTGGGGAGGATGAGTATAGAGATGAAAGGAGGGTATAGCAAGAGTGGAGAGGAGAATATGTGTGGGAATGATGGGCAGGAGTACACAGGTGGCAGAAGTGGACAAGATAATGTTGTAAAGGGAATGGACACAAAGGGTCAATGTAAGATAGAACAAGCATGAAAACCAAGTGAATGTGAACATGACCAGTTTGTTCTTCACTGTTCTTACCTAGAATACACTCAAATACAGTAATTATATGGTATCTCAATAACATCTCAAAGGTTTCATTTACTATCAGCACAAAACCCGACGCGACAAACTCACCTCCATGGGATTGACTGTGATGTTGAGAGAGGTGTCATCCCAGGCCATCTCTGTGTCGGCCAAGTGGTGGGCTGCGGCTCGGGTGTGGGCAGCACGCACCCGGATCACACCCAGCACCACCATGAATACCAGGAAACCGACACACACCACGATAATGATGGTCACTGCATGCCCTGACGAGAAGTACATCATGTCAGAGGTGATATGAGAGATGAAACTGAACAAAGTCACACATGAAGATGAATGAGGAAATTATATGTGAACTCAGACAAGAGAAAGGAGCTGCTCAAGATAGGATATAGGTTTTGTTGGGGAAAGACGCTTAGTGTACATAAACTTAAGCATTAAGGAGCATAGATTCTACTTCATGACATAAAATAATTCAGCATTTCTGTATTTCTATTATGATTACTACAGTATATTTTCTACTACTGTACTTCTATATATATCTCCCTGGAAATTTCAACTCATCTAGTAATATAATATAATTTAATAATATAAAATAATATTTAATGTAATATGCTGCAAGAATATATATCCCCACAGCACAAAAAGTAAAGACAAAGTAAGAAAGAAATAAGCATGTGCAAGCTCAAAAAAGGTTTAAATCTAGTAAAATGTGTGTCTGGTGTGCATTGCTAAGAAGAGGTAATAACTGAACATGGTAATACAGTACAGTATAGTACTAGTATACAGCATTTCCAAATGTATAACTATTCAGGTATTTGTGGCTTTCTAGTTAATCATATGCTGTGAAAAAGACAAAACAGACATAGATAAATACAAATATAATGGAGACAAAGGTGCTGCACTGTAATGTGTATACAGTACCTCACTGACACACAAAATAACAATGTTTCATTATCAGGTCAGGCAAATCTGTGTGATAATGTATCAGTAACATTATAGCAATTTTGTGTATCAATTATCGTCTTAGCAAGCAACTTAAGCACTATATTTTCTGACTAAAGGAGGCGAAGTTCATTATTTCTGTGCAGTTGCTAATAGTTACTTCCATGTACCTGACAATTTATTAGTTATTATTACTACTCAACTCCACTAACTGTATCTGTATCTACTGTTGTTGATCCTAAATGTTGAAGCTAATGTCTCATCATGTATGGAAGTACTTATATGGAAGAGAAGGTCACTATCATTCCTCAACACTGTGCCATGAAAGGGACCTACACAAAGGGTATCTATTTTGCGGCAAAGTGTAAAAGTGTACTATTCACAACAATGCCTTGGTGCTTTGCAGAACTATCACCTGGTGCTAAAGGGTGTACATCTGTTCTATTCATAAGTCTCACCTAACAATGGATAGTGCAAACAGGTTAATAATTAACTGTACACTATCTTATACTGTACATCTTAACCATTTGTGCTGCAGTGGTGCTATTTGATGCTGTGTTGTGCTGGAAAGTCTGATCAGAGTGCTATTATTAAACTACTGTACATATTTCTTTGAGGAAAAGTTCTCTTCGTCGCTCAATTCATAATATTTTGCAATAAGAATCGAGCGACAAAAAGCATTTTCCTCAAAGGAGAAATTTAATAATACAACCCTCAGGCTATATTGAAACTGGTGCAAATAAGTTCCATCTGTTTCTGTATGGTGATGCAAGTAAGCTTAATCTAAGGGCGGGTGAATGTGGGTGAGAGAGTTAAGGTCAGCTCACCAGCAGCCAAGAGAGCAACCTGCGATTTGCTGCCGCCAAACAGATCTGGATACCCATGGTACAGTAGTGGTCACAGTGCAGGGAGAGTTAGGTCATCAACAAAACAATGTTATCTCACTCTCTGTACACCACTGCCTTACTCACTACACTGCCTGCCTACTGTACTGGTAACTTGATAAATTGAATAATATATGGCTTATTATTTTGGCGTGATTTATCTGTTTGCCTGTATATATATTGACATGTTGAGTGTCAATGTGCATATCATGATCTTAAAAAGTCTGTATTTATTGTACTATAGTAGTTTAAACCTAATTCCTAGTGTTGACGCCATTCCCAACCAGGATAACTCATCCTGGCAATGGCTATGTCACAAACCACATTTAACATGTTAGTTTACAGTGAGGTTTACTGTCCCATCACTAAGGTACTACAGTAGTTTGCTTCCTGCCCTGAGAAGACTGTATGATGAGACTAACACACCATCCAGCATGTCTTATGTAATGTGTAGAGTACTGTACAGCTGGTATGGATGATGCATTTTATAAACACATCGGTTGTATAGTTGAGACTGTGGCCTGATATTCAAAGTGTAGGAAACAAAAGAATGCAACCCTCAATCAAGGTCTGGAAAATATAAAGAAATCCAGGTAAATCTGATTCTTCCAGTACCATGGTCATCATACCTCCCAGGGTGGAACTGTCTAACCCAACTATATATACGGTAAGTATATTTCTCTTTTCTGTAGCCGACAGTAAATGTTCAGCTTGCTTGACTAAATGATACATGACTCCTGATGACTGACAAGTTTTGAAAAGTCACAGTAAGCCTTGATTATATTAGCAGTCCACATTTACCATCAGAAACAAAATGAGACATATAGTAGTAAGAAGAGCTGTGCATCTAAGGATACCAAAAATAAAGGATCAGTTGCATTACCATTCAGTGTCAAAATAATATATAAGCTGTACAATTGCCAACAAAACTTTTGTTTGTTTGTCTGTAACAATAAATTAATACTACATTATATCCATACTCTATTACTTTTGACTGTTGTAAACTTTTAAATAATGGCTGAAAAGTGTTGTAACATGTGATTACTTTTATCATAGGAAAGCACAACTGATGTCCGAATGTTAACTACGACTTCAATTAATCCATGAATTCCTTACACCGAATATCTGAAGTGAAATTGTCTGGACTAATTCTCAATGGCTTCAAAATAATCTCATAAGAAATCCCACTTTGTTAAATAAAATGTGTTAGTGGTGGTCAGTCCAGCCAGTGTGCCCAGGAGCTTTGAGCAACTTCTTCCTGAAAAAAATATGTCATAAAAGAGACTACAGTACTGTACACTAATATGACTGACTGACCAAAGAAGCAAATAAAAGTGACAGACTAACACGATGAACTGCAACTCAAACTGAAGAAAGAGAATATAGAGATACAAGGAGTTGAGAAACTACAGACTAAGGTACACCACAGAATATAGATGTGGAAATTAAAAGAAAGGAATGAAAAACTAAGAAAATAGGAAAATGGACAGGAAATTGGAATAAATTAAATGACAGGCATACTGTTTGTCAAGGAAAATAATTAAGACCAAGAGACTGATGAAAACACACACGCTTGATCAGTAAATAAGATGGATGAATTTTCCACTGTACACACCGGCACTGTTGACTGCCGTTCCCTCCATGACGTTAGAGGTGAAGTAGACATCACTGACGGTGTGGGCAGGCCGGACGTCAACATGCTGTGCAGAGATCTTGGCATGGGCGGGTGCAGGTGGTGGGTTGTGGTGGGTGAGGGCACTAGGGGCACGGTGGGTGGGGTGGTCCATGGTAGAGTCAGGGTCTTCTGGGTTGGTGGGCAGGTGGTGGGCAGCATCAGCCAGGGCAGCCTTGTCTACACTCAGTTGTGGGTGGATCACTGTCACCTGTAAAATGCAGAGGTGTAACTTAGTTGCTTGACTTTGATAATGACTTAATTAGTTGTAGTTATTCAAAAAGGAAATATTTATTATTTGTACAGAAATCCTATGTCCTACAATACTGAATACTATTTTCTGCTTATCAATACAGAGTTTGAATTAAAATTCATCGGAATCATGATAATGTTATTTCAATACGAAGTACTGTACTGTAGTAAGATACAAAATATAAAACAATGATTAATGATTCGAAAGGGATGGTAAATTGTAAACTACTGTACTTCAAAAAAATTGTAGTATAAAAATTACTACAAAAAGGGGAAACATGTAACCCCAAAAAGGTTAAATTGTTACCGTCTGGACATATTCATTGCTAGTGAAACGTCCGCCTAGTTCCGAGCAAGAGAGTTTGAAGGCGCGGTTGAGGTAGTAAGCAGGCTTGCGGTTGGCGTAGTGGATCTGGCGCAAAATGGACTGGTAGTGGCGGGTGGTGTGAGCACCAGAAATGGTTGCCCCCTGTCTGGTGACTGAAGAAACCAGACCCAGCTCAGAAATTAAGTTATCTGGGAGTACAAGTGTCTCATGATCAGGGTTAAGTGGAGGATAAACAGAGACATCACATTCATCCAGTTGGCCACCAGGGGTTGGAGCTGTGGCTTCCTGGGCTGCAGCAGAGAGATACACACCAACATCAGGGAAGACCCTCAGGCCTTGACGGAATGACTCATACTCTTCAGCAAAGTTAGTGGTGCCGTTGAGTTCAATGCTGGGCTGGTGAGGTTGTAGTACCACCACAAAGCTCTGTGCTGTTGCTACTTTCAGGGACTTCCCTGAATCACAGCTGAAATGTGAAATGGAGAGTTATTACCAAGATGAAAATAGTACACAACTACACGTTCAATGTACAGTACTTGACATTATAGTATAGATGTTAATGAATCATTATAAAGGTGAACACAGTACAGTATGACACACAAGCTGATAAAAGCTGTGGATTTATTTGGGGTTAGCACACAATGAGTTCAAAGTGAGAGGAAAAAGGATTTACATACTTTGTTTAAGATAAGAAAGGTTTACATACAGAATGTTGGTGGTGACAGAGATGGGGCGACGGCCTGGGGTGGGGAAATCTCTGCCATTGACGTAGGCTACACGATGGATCAGAGTCTCAAGGTTGGTCACATTATTCCCTTCGATGGTGATTTGGGTCATTTCTGAAAAAAACACAGAATATATCTAATCAGTTTTATTTCCCTTGCAAGAAATGATGTCAGATTGCAAATAGATATAAATCAGGAATCTTTGATTTCTACAAACAGGAAATAAATATTAAAATATGTCTCAAATGGCATGGAAATCATCTCAAAACTAAATAACATATACTGTACATACAATCTTAAAATTACTGAAACAATTTGCTTACCATTGTTAGTGAGGAGCTCCATGCTGGGCTGAAGGAGCTCCATGGCAGGTGTGTCAAGGGCTTCCTGACAGCGAGTGAGACATGAGAGTACCCGGGGTGACTCCAGTCCTCCCACCAACACTGACAAACCCGCCAGGTATCCAGTCAGACCGTGCTTCATCTTGCCCTCAGATCCTGCAACAACACACACAAGGGTTAGGTGTGATTTCCTCACAACCGGCTATACAAGTGTATTGTATACATCCACACAACATAAGGACTACATACAATCCCCTTTAGATCATACAAGCATATCCACACACAGTATACACAGTGCTAACAAACAACTAACTTTGGAGAAAAGGGAAGAAAACATAAACAGTAATGTAAACTGGGTTAAAATGTTTACATTAATTAATAGAGAATGATTACAGAGAGAACTCTAAAAGTAGATAATAAGGACACAAAAAGCTACATAAATAATGAAAATAACAAAGTATCTGGTATAATCATCTGGAAACGATTAACAAATACTATACCCGTACTTGTCTTTAACTGGTCTTAAATAGTGAACATAATACAACCACCTTACCTTGCCAACAAGCTCCAACAGAGAGGGTAGTGTTGATGCCACGGGTTGGGTGCAGAGGCCAGTCATCAATCACCTAGAATACAAAGAAAAAAATATTAATAAGTAAATAAAAAAATAAAAAATAAATAATCATCATTGTAACAGACAATATAGTACCTACATTAAATAGTAGGGCTTGAAATACAAAAGTTACAAAGATTTTTGGATGGATAGTGCTTTAAAAAATTGGGGTAAAACTAGAGCACTAACAAGTTTGAGATGTACAGTCAAGGGTGATGCAATTATTACTCCCTGCAATAAATACTGATAATGATAAGTCTTGTTGTCTCACATTACTGGAATACTATATTGGATGTGATACGCAGGACATCTCATTGTGTACCGAGTTAGATTATCCACTGCTTAATTACCAAGATGTTTACAACTGAATGGTCTCACACAGATGCAACTTACTTCTGGACTCTCGCCGCTCTCTGGTCTGAAGAGGTGTCCATCCACGTACAGGGTAACCTCAGGGAACTTGACGTGGACTGAGTAGTGATGCCATTCATTGTCACACACCTGCCGTAGGAAAGGAATTAATATACCAGTACTGTACTTTCTTGCAATATCTTGGTTTGTAAGCCCTGCCACTATCCTAGCTGGCTGATATATTATGAAGCATCTAAAGAGGGTATTTTTGCCACTTTTCATTTTCTATATTTGGATCCCAGAATTCATACCATACTTTTTCCAAAATTTGCAGTTACTGTATCACAAGGTTGTCCAAGTGATAACCTAGTAATGAAAACAGTACACTACTCTATCCTCCTACCAACCTGAGGCAACTTCCAACGCCATTCAGCTGGTTGGAAAGTGTTGAGGTTAGCCTGGGTGGCCTCTCGACGCAGAAGGAGGATCAGCCGACAGTTACGCACAAACAGCGCTGTGTGGTGACGGTTCATCTTGTGGTCATCAGCAGAGCAAAGAACATGTTCCTTGGAGTGTTTATCCATGGAAGGATGCTGCTTGTGTTTGAGCCAAGTGGAGATAGTGAATGTGTTGGTGAGGTTATGGTGCAGGACAGCAGATGGTACCACTGCCCCTGATGCATCACCTTCAAACTGGTAGATGAGATCACCCTCGTGGCCTTCGTCTGAGTGCAGGCCAGCCATCCACTCTCGCCCGGCACCTGGTGCTGGCAGCAGGTCCACACTGTTTGAGCTGGCACCTGTCACACCATAAGTTAAATAGTTTAACATCAAAGTTATCTAAAGACATAATTAAAGTACAGTATGTGTAGTTTTTTTTTTTATTATTGTAACTGTTATACCCTTACTGTAATTGAGAAGTCAATTAAAACATACCTCTCTTACTCTTATGTACTGTACAGTATATAGAAGCTTACATCTTTCCCCATATAGCAGTCTGACTTATATCCTAATCACATAAACAAAATGCCTACTAGGATATACATACAGTGTTCAAAATACTGAAAGAACATCAGCACAATTCAAACAAACATCAGTAAAATATCTATACCGTATACAATTAAGGTACAGTAATCTGTGACTGCTGTTTGACTTAGCACTCACCGCACATCTTCCTTTGGGCTGCTACTGAGTATGTGTCACGGTCACAGCCCTTGCCAATGTGAGAGGTGGTGAGGGAGAGCCGAGCCTGTACCCGGGATACTTGGCACGGCACACTGCACAGCTCCAGACTCGCACTGGGGAATATCTCCTGACGACCTGAACCGGGTGAGTACTCAACCTGGTCGGGGATACCTGTGAGGTGAAAGAGTAGCATATAAAGAATTAGGATCTGTATTAAATTAATGTGATACAGGTTTCTCTCTCTCTCTCTCTCTCTCTCTCTCTCGCTCATACGCTTTTGTCTGTTTTATAGTTATGGGGTAACAGGAGGATCAAGTTGCTTTCAATCTGTCACCAACATCACTGCACACTACAAAATCTTTTAACATCATTGGAAAGCACTTTTAAAAACAGTCTCCCTATTATAAACAACAAACATTAACCTTTCCAGCCGAGGTGACAGACGCGGTTGACCTTGACAGTGACCATAACGGGTTGGGAGCGCTTCATGCCGCAGTCATACGCCACCACTGACAGGATGTGGTTGTGTGAACGTTCATAGTCCAGAGGTTCTGTGTTCCGCACCACTCCCTCGCTGTCAATGCTGAATGGCTGTGGAAGGACACCATGGAATTTATACCCAGGTTACAAGTGATAAATAAAGCTGTCAAGTTTTAGTCAAAAGAAACAAAACACCAAATATTCCTCGTCAATTCTCTTCTATTGTAGTTATTTTGATTATATAGAATTTATTATTTTCCCTCTTCACTCACCAACATTATTGTATTTAGCTCTGGCTAATACTGTACAAAACAAGTTTACTGTAAGTGCAGAAGTCAAGATTTTGGCTAGAAAAAAAGGAAGTATTTTTATGTCTTTAATAATTTTTTGGATATTGCATATATATATATATATATATATATATACAGTCTCTTTAAGGAGGAACCATTGCAGGAAAAACATTTGTACATTCTTTCTCTTGAATAAAAGGAAAGTTAGATAATACAGTACACAACTTCATGCATTTAGATGTGTAAAATATTAAACCCTCGTAACTGAAACTGTCTGCATACAAAGACCATGAGAAGAAACAGCCAGAAAAAATAATGGAAGCACATGCAATCTAAGGAAGAACAGGTGAGTATGGGATGAGGAGAAAACTTTGCCCATCACCACCTTCAGAACCATTTGCAAGTTAAGTCATGGCCTGGGCCACTGGTGCGGCACTTTTTTTCTCTCTTTTTTTTCCCCAGCCTTAGTGTTTGAAGGACTCCAGGGAGCCACACAACTTTATGTGAAGTAGACGAGTGAAGGGAACCAACAGCTGGGGAGGCTGGCACGAATTTGTTTAACCTATTTGTGAATTTTTGTTCTGGCTGCTTACTCACATAAATAATACATAGTGTGCTTTGTTGATACAGTATACTAACTCACATAATAATTAGTCAAATGCTTTATAATAGATGGGCATTAAAATTCAATGTAAAAATTTATATTAAAATATTAAAATATATACAATACTGTCCATAATTTTGCTATATCTGACACATGACTGGCATGCTCTTGGGAATAGTGAATTATGTTACAGAGAACTACAGGGATGAAGGGAAGGAGGGAGGGAAGGAAGGTGTGAGGGTGTATGTAAGCTGTGTGGTGGAGAGCAGAGGAAGCATGGGTATACAAAGAGAGATAAAGGGGATTTACAAAAGGCTGGGAGGGGTAGGAATGTTATACTCTAGCAGCACACTACAGTATTATAGTTTCTGTAAATGCTAAAGTGATTAAAGTTTATATGATGGGAGACAGTGAGTGTGTGGGAAGTGTCACAAGTTCCCTAAGGAGAGTACTACTGTGCAATAGAAGAAAATGTGAAGACTGGGTAACAGGACAAAGATGAAAGGAACTGGGGGTAAGACTGTGAGAGAAATTGTACCCAACATACTGTACAATCTTTGTCCCTAAATATAACAGTACAGTAGATCCGTTGTTGTAAGATTCGAGTATACTGTACAACATTATTATAACATACTGTATGTAAAAAGAAGCATTTTCAAGAGTATTCTTACCCCTTCATGCTTTTATTATGTTATTGATAAGGTGTTCAGTAGTAATAGGGTACTGAATATAAACACCATGAAAGATGAACATGTACAGTAAAGCAGGAAAAGGGGAGGAATAATACATCTCAAGGTTGACAGATCGACCCAGTATAGCAAGAGTGGTGGAGGAATAACACACCTCAAGACACCTAGGTAAAAAACAGCAAACCAATGACATGGTGTGGTGTGGTGTGGTGTGGTGTGGTGTGGTGTGATGTGGTGTGGTGTACTGTGGTGTGGTGTAGTGTGGTGTGGTGTGGTGTGGTGTGGTGTGGTGTGGTGTGGTGTGATGTGGTGTGGTGTACTGTGGTGTGGTGTAGTGTGGTGTGGTGTGGTGTGGTGTGGTGTGGTGTGGTGTGGTGTGATGTGATGTGGTGTGGTGTGGTGTACTGTGGTGTGGTGTGGTGTGGTGTGGTGTGGTGTGATGTGGTGTGGTGTGGTGTACTGTGGTGTGGTGTGGTGTAGTGTAGTGTAGTGTGGTGTGGTGTGGTGTGGTGTGGTGTGATGTGGTGTGGTGTGGTGTGGTGTGGTGTGGTGTACTGTACCTGGTCCCTGG